>VZTL01059305.1:39329-139060 GCA_013400535.1 Scopus umbretta
ATGGTTGGACTAGATGATCTCAGAGGTCTTTTCCAACCTTAACAATTCTATGATTCTATGATTCTATAAGTGAATAAATCAGGTTTCAGACAACGTTTGTAATCAGTTTATAGTGGTGCAAACTTCCCTCTCTCTCTGAAGTGATGCTGACAAAAGATGAAGACAAAACCAGATGCCCAAATGAAAGGATAATGTAGGTCTTGTTCAGATAAGAAATTGTACAGTTCATTATACATAGGGAGAAGATGTTCAGCTAGTGTCATGAATTTTACTCAGAGAACAGATATAAACCAGCTGTCTGAATCTACTTCTGGAGGTGTATTTCTCTTCATATTGACTAGAAAGCGAACCTAGGTGATCAGCTTATACTGTGTGTCTAATTCATTTCAGAGGTCTGCATTTAGGTGAGATCCCTCCCACAGAGTGTAATACAAAGCCCAATTAAGTCAATATTAATTTTCCCTGGGCTCTAGAACATCAAATAGAAACTATCGTAACAGTTAAAATTTATTCTCACCTGTAAAATGTGGATTTCCAGAGAATCAATGTTCAATTATCATTGGTTTCAAAACAATTCACTGTTGACAACTGGTGCGAAACGCATAGTCTGCAGTAACATATTACCCTGATATTCAGGTGTCAGAGATTTGTTCATTCTAGTTAGTACTTTTCCCACAACATACACAAAAATCACATTGCAAATTAGGCTAGGTATCCTCAACAGAAAACAGGATGATGTGAAAAGAGGTAAAGACTATAAGCTTGATATCATTGGCAACACCAAGATTATATGATTTTAAATTATTGTAAGAGTTCTTATATTCAAGTTGCTCACATAAAATAGGAAAAAATAATGTTGTCATAACTATGTTCTCTCTGAGATGCCAACACATAAATATTAATCTATATTAGCTTAAACAACAGTTGAGGTAGTGATTAGAAAAGGATTAAAAAAGACCATCAGACTCTTCTAAAGGCAGTGAAAAGCCAGACAGGAGCCTGGTGCTCAGATACATCCAGTAACCCTCCAAGCATGTTAACACCCTGTCCTGGAACCCCGGTGGATTTGCCTCACTCCAGATTGAGACACATCCTGTCAGTCAAATGGGGCTGTCAGTCAAATCTGCACCACAAAATGTCTGTTTAGTAGAGTGCGAAAAATAAATTACTCTACGTGGGTATAGGAAAATGCACTGGTGAACGTGCTCATGGGGAACATTTTTTCAAACCAGCTACTGAAAGTCTTCTGAGACGTGCCCAGCTTTACAATGGGAGTGGTAGTCATGCTAGTCAAGGAAGATGCTTTAAGGTTTAAAGATTTAAATCAAAGTTAGGACAAAAATGATTTTTTAAACTGTTTAACATCTGTGTTTCTGTAACACAGATGGCTTTAAAAAATAAGCCAATTTATCATACTGGAATTAAACTTTAATTAGATAATCTAGTTCTGCATTGCCAATATTAATTTAGAAGAACTCTAATAGGTACTGAAACCTAGGTTGCTTCAATCAGACTGCAGGATTCAAGAGCTGGAATCAGTCCAGCACTTTGAAACCTGATGGTCTGAAGGACTGGATTGTTTCTTTCCAGTTTTGGGAAGAATGATGATTTATCTACTACCTTTTAACTTCCTGCTCAAGAGCTCAGTCAGGGACACCAAATGAAAAGACACTGAGGTAAGATATGTAATCTACCAGCAGAGAATCAAAGGGAAAAATATAAGTTGGGAGGGGACTATGGAGATCTCTCTTCCAACTTCTTACTCAAAGCTGAACTAACTCAAGTAGTCAATTGATTTTCTTAGGGTCTTGTCCAGACAAATTCTATAAAGCTCTAAGGAGGAAAATTCCAAAGTCTTTCTTCTCAACCTGTTACAGTCCTTCAAATCTCTCATAGTGAACACTTTTTTCTGTATATCCAGGAAAAATTTACCTTGCTACAACTTTCTGCAATGGCATCTTGTCCTGTCATTGTGTTCCTCTAAGAGGAGCCTGTCTGTCTTCTCCATACCTTCCCTCTAGGCAGTGGGAGGCAGCAGCTAAAGCCCCCTTGCCTTTCTCACCTCCATGCTAGGAAAACCCATTTTGTTCAGTGACCCTTTCCACACCATATGCACCAGCTGCCTGACCATCTGAGTGGCCTTTCTGCAGACTCTCTACAGTTCCCTGGCACCCTTTTGTACTGGAGGCCCCCAAATCAGACAACATACTCCATATACTAGCCTCATGAGCACTGAGTAGAGGGGAACGATCACATCCTTCAGTCTACTGGCCACAGTTCTGTTAATAGAGCTGCAGCACGTGTTTAACCATCATCGCTGGAATGGCCCACTGCTGACTCAGTAGTGTCAGCTTTATTAATATTAAGATATCAAGTATGCCTATTTTCATTTCAATTTTCCAGAATTGCATAGCACCAGCATCACCTGCCTTCCATCTTCATAGCTACCACCACAGCCATTATGCTTTGTATCACTAGTGAGTAGCATTCTGGTCTCTTCTGGAAAGGGATGTAGGCAAGACAAGCTTCATCAGTTACCACTGCAGTGTCCAGGGATTAAACTTTCTCTGATTCTCTGGCACTTTGATCTCTTTGATCCCAAGAGCACTTCCTTGTCCTTTTTAATATTATCAGCATTACTGTCACACAGCCATGAGCATATCACTCTCCTTCATCTTTTCAACTCTAACTCAAGATCAGCTTGTGAAGATGGAAGGTTTCTTCAGCAGAATAAACAATGCTCTTCTTTCTTTTTGGTGCTTTTTTGTATGGCTTACTGTAAAGCATTCTGAAAGTATATAACCACTGCTGAGCATACCAGACCCAAAGGATAACTCTATGCTGTAGATCTATCCAGACCAAAAATAGATAGGTTCCAATAAGCATCTTGTTCAGGTAAAGCATGAAATCATAAAGACTATAAAATTAATCATCAGATATTGCTGTGCAGGCAGCTCTGCAAAACCCTGCAGAAACCTGTGGCCCCAGGGTTCAGCCATCTATTATCCCAAGTATAGCTTGATGCAGCCAGGCTGTATGACCTCAGTTTAGTTTTACTGGAAAAATTGTTGTTAAAGTAAAGTAAAAAAAAATACATGAGCTAAAGGTCAAAATTATAAAGAAAAAAAAAAGCAAGATGAAAGCACAGGCAGAGCTGTAATTGTTGAATAATAATTGATAATAGTTAGCAACTCAAGTATTGGAGAGGAAAAATAGTGAATCAATATAAAATCCTAAAGAAAGAAAGTGGAGCACTGGCAGATGGCAACTCAGCAACAGCAAGGACCAGCCAGTTCCAAGGAGCAATACAGGCCAACTCTTCCCCACTTGACCGATGACTGGCTGGCCAATAAATAATTAATTGATACTCTTAAGCAGTGTATATCCTGCTTGCAAAATGTCTTTGTGCATGGTAAAAATACCTGAACAAACACAATGATAGTAAGGAGGAGTTGCATGGCTATCTTGGATAGCTTGAGACTGATATTAAGAAGCTCCAGAAGCAATTTCACACACACATACACAAAATTTTAAAAATCACCTCCAAACCCAGTTGTTTACTATTCATCTGGGCCATTAGCAAGACAAATAATGCCAGTGTCGACAGGGCCTTCTCAGACAATGTCAAGGGATTTGGTTTAAAGCTGGGTGGGTCGTTGGGAGTTTGGAGTTGTTTCTCACTATCTTCTCCCACAATTCATCTGTGGGACTTTCTTACATCTGCTAGGTGACCAAAAAGTATGGTGGATACTTCCGGACATGAACCCACAAGGCTATGCAAGCGCAATACCTTACCATGACACATGTAAGGCTACTCTGCAGTCAGAACTGCATGCCTAAACCAAGCTCCCTGCTCACCCAGTATCCAGAAATCTACCAGTTGCCACCAGTTCATACTGGAGCACTAATGCAGCCTTGCTGCCAAGAGTTGAGACAACTTAGCTCTGTTTACAATAAAGAGTTCATGGCTAAGCAACCACAAAATGTTTTTATAGCTCAATTCAGCATGTAATCTCAAAGACGTCTTGCTGTTTCTGACCTTTACTTACAGAAACATGATGGCATGGGAAAGCGTGATCAGCTCAGCACTTCCTCAGGGAGTCTAGTTTTGATGGCGATAGGTGTTTCTGTTTCATATATTCTTCACCATTAGAAGAATCAAATGGGAAGAAGAAGACTTTCCTTTAATCATGCGACTACTAATTAGCAAATCGTCACTTTAATTCCAGGACACCACTTTTAACAATGACTTTTGGCATTTTTTATAATGGCTTAATGTGGAATCGGCTTTGCTTGTTTCCTACTGCAAAATGTTGTAAATTGCTCAGCTGTTGTGGGGTTTAACCTCAAAAGCACGTATGTTTCTTGTGGAATGGATCTTCCTTACAGTTTTCATATCAGTTTAGCTTTATAATGTGGTATGGGCACTATCTAGACTAAAACTATGAATGAAGGCATGTATTAGAATATTATTGTCCCAATGAAGTGCAGCATTGTGGGGAGTGAAACAGGGCATACTTTCAGCAGCAGTAGACAACAGTTTTTAGCAAGATATTTAATAACTTCCCTAAAAAGAAAAGCAGGTGTGTAATCTGGTATTTTGCTAGGTCAAAGCTAATAATCCTTACTGTTATTCCAAGTGCTGCAAGTTCATTAACGAGCACAAGTTGTTATTCACTTGATTTTCATGCAGTTCCCTGGTCATAAAATTAAGTTTGCTTCTTCATGTATAACTCTCCTAGATGTGAAACAAAAGATTTCCCTGACGAATGCGTTAGCTAGAACATGCTCAGTGCCTCCAGCACAGTATTCACTTTTATTAATTCCTGTCATAAGCTGCAGCATTTTCCTGACAGATAGCTACTGTGTTCCCACTTTCACAATAAGAGGCAGCAAGACAAGAGCTGATACGTACTGAAGCTACAGTCAGTCTCTAGTGATAGAGAAAGCTCTAGTTTAGGTGTTCCCTGCCCACACTACCTTCTGGTGGGCTTTAAGGACAAGTTCTTAAGACAGAGTTCATGCCTCCAGTAAACACAGAGTGAGAGAGCACAATAAAATGTGTTAACAGCATGGCTAAATGAAGCAGCAGAACACTGTGGAGCTTTTTAATGTCCTAAACAGCAGTGTGTGAATGCCTAGCTAACTACCCTTGAAAATAAAGTCAGTCATAAGTATCTTTGCTTTTGCTGACCAAGAAACAAATTTGGAGGATCTGTGTTTCCCTTTCAACAGCTGTTGGCAAAACAAGTAGTCTTGTGGCGGGTGACACACTAAATGTCAAAATCTTCCACTTGGTTGGGGCCAAACTGGAATGACTTTCACCAGTCTCCTGAGCAGCCCCAGTTCCAGATGGGAGCGGTGCCAGCGGGTACCACGCAATCCCTGGTCACTGGACAACAGACCAGTTCCCAGCTGATCCGGTACCCTGCCCTGTACATTGTCCTTTTCCCAGCCTGATTGCTGCACACGTTGCTAAGTGTAAACGTGAGGAAAATAAGCAAATCCGTAGAGACAAATTATTTGGGACAGATGAGAAAACAGTGCCCAAAGAGAATCTGTTCCCATCTTTGTTTATCAAATTAGCAGAACTACTAACACAGAAAGATTGGTGAAGCAGCTGTATACGAGAACTAGTAGTTTCAATTCTTCTAGGTCTGAGCAAACAGATTGGCTTCACAATGGTATGAGGCCTTTGAGTTTCACTTTGACAACAGCATTCAAAGCAAGCCAAAAGCTCAGAGTGAACCTCAGCTGGAACCAATGACTTTCTCTGAGCTTCCAGAACACACTTGGTATTACTCAACACATATACTAATTGGGCAGTGTTTCTCCAGAGAAGGGAGAGAAGTTTTATCTAGTCTTATTTGTTTTCAAGCAAAATTCAGGCCATGTTCTCATTTAATCCTACCAATACAATTTTCTTTGGAGAATCTTGGGTAAATTCAGGTTTTGATTTCCATCAGGCTGTATTTCAGTCCTTGTAACCAAAATATCACTAGAAAGCCAAGGGCAAACAAGAATCTAACACTAGAGAACTGTGTTTTCAACAACATTATGTTAATTGATTATATACTTTTTAATACCACTTCCTTTATAGACTGTTTTCCCCCTTGATATTTTATATATTTTGTTTCTCAAAATTTGCAGTTCACTCCTTGGATTTATACCTTTATACAGCTATAAATCTCTATAATTTAATATTATTTTAATTATTTATTCCAATTTAATATATTTTAATTAAGAATAATTAAAAAGGGAAGAGAGGTGTATGTTGTTTCAGCTTAATGACAGTGAGCTATCAATCACATAAAATGTGATTTTTTTTTTGTAAAAAAGGACATTTGGCTGTAGATATTTTGTAAAGGTGCATATCCACTATGCCAAAGAACAACAGTATAAGCAGATATTTAATTCAGTAAATCAAATAGCCAACAAAACTATGTACATAGCCTAGAAATATTCTATTTTTGTGCCTAACTTTGAAATTGCTTACAGTATTCTCAGTTCAAGCTGTTCTGAACATAGGCAACAAAATATCAGAAATTACAGTCATTCTTTCTCTTCAATGTTAGAATCTCAGTGGGAACAGTTACATCAGTTTGATGTTACCTGAACCTTCACCTAAACATCTTGCTGGCCTTAAGAGCAGAGTTGAACAGAAACCCCCCAAAATTTCATATTTGTACACACTGTAAATCATTCCTTTCTTCTTAACTGTATTATTCCCTTATTCCCTCAAAGGTCTTACTAGTTATTCATATAATCATCAATGACACTGTGCATCTGGTTAGAAATTATTATGGTTTGGGAATACAAATCTTACATAAGAAATTTTGCTCAGGAAATTTTGCCCGTGTGATTCAAAATTAATTTATTACGTTGACATATTGCTATTCAGTTTTGATTAGTGGTTTTTTGTTTATCTCATTAGATTCTACAGTTACATTACACGTATATACACATTTTCTGAAATAATTTGTTGTGTCTATTCAATATTGGCCATTTAAATGAAATATGCAAATTTTACTTTGCTAATTGTATTGGGTTTACCTTAGATAGGGTAAACTGTCTGAGCTCTGTTCTTTGTGGTATCTCTAGTATAACTATAGATTTGCAGTAAATAGCATGTATTTCAATTCCAGATCCTAGCAATCTTCACCTCAAATGCATGGTAATATTGATCCTCCTCTGTGGATGTTTTGCCCATTGCTTTCCACCACAATCTCTAGTCTTGTCACTGAAGGTCATTTTCAGAACCATTTTCCTAACGACATAAATTCAATAAAATCATCGGACAGTTCAAACACAATTTAAAAGATTAGGTTTTCAGAGCAGGAATTTGTCACTGCAAATGTGAAGACCATTGAGTGTCATTTAGGGCCTGCTTCAAGTGCTCAGCTCCTCTAAATCTAAGCCTTTAAATCTATTGGTAGAGCAGAGTGGAGATGAGTCTCATTCCTCCACATGAAAAGCCAGAGGAGTTTGCAGTCCGCAGCAACGCAGGTATATAGATAGGAACTACAAACTGTGCTGGGCCAGAAACTGACCACTAAAGGGCTCTCATTAAAGACCTTCATTTTGATCCTGTAGATTTTTTTATAGCTTTAAGTTGTACTTTTATGTCATTACTGAACAAAACAACCCAGGATGTGACTTCTCTCCATCCTTGGGAAATTCATTACTGTGCTCTAAAGTGACAATAACAGTGTAATTGTTACTAATAACTCATGTTTTTCCAGAGACCTTTTCCTGTGGATGTATTGAGAGCTGATATGCAAAAAAAAAAGAATCTATCCAGAGAAAACTGGCATTTAGCCATGCTAAGTTTGCAGCTGTCTCTATGCCAGCATCAAAGCATTGCTTTAACAAGGGAAAAAAAGGACAACAGGTCTGAGTGGCAGGGTGTACTCTTTCTAGCCCCTACGAGCAGAGAGCCTGCAATGAAAAGAGCTATTATGGGACACTTTCAAGCCAGCATTTATAATGTAACTCCGCTGAGTCACATCCTCCTTTCAAATACAGAAGAACATTTAAAAGTAACTTTACCCAAAATGCCAAAAATTTGTAGTCTGTTTACTGCTCTGGTTATTGGTTTCTAACGATGCCAGAGGGCACAGACACGTTTCCTAACTACTGAAGCTGGCATGTCTTACGAGGCACTTACACAAAGTGCAACTTTTGCTCAGAATGTCAGGGTGAAAGGCCACAGTCCCATCTGACCATGTGCTGTGCTGGAAAAATGCTTCATCTTTTTTCTTTACAATATTGAATACTGCTCTAGTACTACTGCTGTGCAGTCAGATATAGTGTGTCTTCACAAACTTGTCCTGCACCTCTTTGGGTCACTTGTCCTGTGCTTCTTGGTGGCTCAGATTGAATGGTTCGGCACAGCAGCACTTTTCTTTCCTAACACCTTGCTCACTGGCCTGTCAGCTCACCTACTTGGGCAGAAGCCTTTAATAAGTTACCTTTGTGCCACAGCCACAGACTCTTTGCTAAGTCTCACCTGAGGAAGCAGGGTCTGGTTTGTTGGTTTTCATTCAGATGACAGTAAGCAGATAGCTCTTTCCCTCACTCTTTTCCAAATAAGAACCAAAAAAGAAGCAATGGACTAGTGCTGGCAGTGGCATGGTAAGGATAGGGTCTATTGGATAAACCAGAGAGTTATGTACAGCACTGGTAGCAAATTTCACTTTCTTTACTACCTACAAGTACAATTCTTCCTGTGTAAGGCACACAATTTCCAGTGACTCTCTTTCAGCAACAATAAAAAACCTCTGTTTTCTAGGAAATGCCAAAACCAGTTGATCTGTGGCTTAGAACATCTATATAATATCCCAAACAATTTATAGGACTAGTAGGTAACACAGATTGTGATAAAATTTTGAAGACCTATACATAAGAAATGTTTCTGTTCAGCTTCTAAGGTTTCTACTATGCATAACTTTTGTGAAAGCAATAAAACAAGAATTTAAGCAACCCAACGGTGCATGTTTTCTCGTCTTCCAGCCCAAGCAAATACATGGCAACTGCTCACTGCAGACCAGACCTGAAGACCAATCTGAAGTCTGTCTCCTAGAAATGTCTGCTTTTTTGCACCAGTTTATAGAACATTCCTCAAATTTCCCTCTGCTGACCCATTCACTGTGTTGTCCCCACATGTACACTGTTAGTCATCTGAAGCTCTGCAGCATGCTTGGAGGGCTGCTGTGGTAGGGAGCTGTGGAAAACCATCAAAGTTGCAAAATGTGACTGAAAGCATATGGCAGAGACAGTGGCAGGAGATAACTGGCTACCAGGTGAAGGAACAGTGCATTCATGCTGCAACACCACACGGAATTTCTTTGCTTCTGTTATTTTGGGATCAATGTTTGTGACACAACAATGATGTTCACAAGTGGATTATACTGCTTTCGTCTCTTAGTTTAGTGCTTTAACATCCCATTCACTCAGCAGCCCTATGAGCTGGAGCTCAGTGGTGTGCTAGTGCTAATAGACTTCTTCTGGGCTAGAGATAACATTAAAACGTACTTGGTGCATCTAAAAGAACTATAGACTCACATGCATACAAACACTCCTTCACTTCAAATTCAAACCTGAACTCTTCTGTATAGGTGGTTCTTCTCTAATAAGCAGAATAACATTATTTTTCCACACCATCTTTATTGGTAATCTTTCTTTATTGGTAAATTCCTCTAAAATTCTCTGATTTTTTAGCCTGTAAAAGCAAAAAAGCTTGAAACATTTGTTGTGGAAACACAGCTGAACCTGTAAGGATTTCATCATTCTTGAACAAAACTCAAAAAAACATGGTCCCAGATATGTCTGTAGACACAATAGCTCTAATATTTAACACTCTATTTCCTGAAACAAATTATGAACCATGAATTTAAAAGGTGAATTTACAAACATATTAACTATATATGTCAGAAGATACATTTAGTCTGAATTTATTCATTGCTATACTGAACGGAAAATGAGACCTTTCATAAAATATATGTTAAACTGAAAGCATTTCTTGCAATCCAGGTGAAGAGATGCAAAACATTTTATGTCATGGCTGCTGGAAACAATAGATTTTCATAATTTTCCCATATATTAAATATATATAATTAATAAGCATATGTAAGGAAAGTTATTATTTCCAAACACTCTAGCTTCATCCTGTTCCACAAAGAGACTAATTCTTTTCTAGCAGCATATTTGAACAACATGTTATTGTGGTTAAATCTCTAAATAACACAAGTGTGATGAAACCTGCACTATTTATGCAAAGAACATAAATTATTATCTCTTCTGCATTTCATCAGCAGAGTTTTTTCACTCGAAATAATTATCTACAGGAATGTAATAATTTTGTGTTGGGGTGGAAAAGATCAACTGTAGGCTAAGGTCATCATGTTTTATTATTATTCTATTTTATTAGGAATAGTAAAATTTATTAATTTTTTATCATAAAACTGACAGACTATATTCTCAGTATTAAACTAAACTTTTCAACTACAGCTATTTTTCTCAAAGGAGCCTATGATTAAACTGAAGGCCAAGTCTAATCAAAATATCTTAACTAATATGATCATGTGTTTGGAGGCCTAAGTTATAAAGCCCTGTTAAGCATGGAAGACTCTCATTAATCAGCTTTGGAGAGCCTAATGAGTTTAATTTAAAGTAAACTCATGAAGGGTACATAGGTGCAAAATATCTTTCTCCTGCAGATGCACACCAAAAAGTTGCAAGCACTGTGAAGTAAACCAGGCTGTGGCTGCCAATTTCTGATGAAAACAAAATCATCACATCACACCCTGTTTTAACAGCAAACATTTAAAATGAAAGGCCCCCACTTCCCCACTATAAGATCATATCATAATCAAGTTTTAGGTCTAGATATGCAGATAACACATGCACACAAGGGCACTCTTCCTCCTCTACCTGGCTGAGGTGACAGGGACTCCAGTCCCATCTCCTGTTCAGGGAAAGGTTAGAAACAGAGGAGATCATCTTCCTTCTGCCCATTTAGTCTGATAGTTCCTGTACCTCATCATCCTCCACACACCCTTCCTTTCCCTCACTTCTGCTGCTGATTTGCACCTACTTCTGGCCCTTTTTCTCACAAAAAAACCCTCTCCATTTCAGACTAGATCCTCTTCCTTCTCTTTCCCTTTGATTATACTCCCACACCATACCTCCAGGCTTTCTACTTACTCATCCTTGGTACAATCCTAACTCCTCACATCTCCTCTCTCCCCAGTCTCCCTGTATTCTGTTAAACCTCTCCCCAGGCTTCCTCTTGCCCCATTCACACTATTCTATATCCCTGATATGGTTTATTTGCATGTACAGAAATTAACCATCCAGTCACTTAACCATCTAGGCAGGCAGTCTCCACTCTTTTTAAGAGAAGGGAGACAGACACCTCTTTTAGTAGACACATTGTTATAATGAGGGCAGTAAAAGCCAGCATCATGCTGTATCCAGAAGTATTCTGGTAGTTTGCACATGACAGAAAAATGGAGACAAGATTTCAATGGGAGTGCGAAATAGCACAGTGCAATTCAAACCTTGAACACAAGGAAGAGTAAGATATATGGGCTCAACTTTATATCAGATTCATGAACTCATCTGCTGCCAGCTACCAAAGGCCAAGGGAACAAGCATCCAGTCATCCAGATGCTCCACAGAGTCCGGAGCCCCAGGTTATCAAAATAAATCTCTTTAACTGAGAAAGGATTACACTGACTTGACATGATTCAGTGTCATTCTTCAGTTGTTCTTGCAGGAATGCTAGCATAAAATGGAAGCTTGCCAACATAAAGATGGATGAGAGCAGGAGTTACTGTGGGCAGCAGGTCACATCCAAAGCAGACTCCAACATACTGCAGGACATTGGTGCAAATAATAAGAAAGAGAGTCCAGCAGAAGTTGGGAAACTTTGCACTTAGTGCTGTTTTCAAAGTAGGTCACAAGTTTCATGTCTCAGGAGAGGCAGCTCATGCATATAACAAGATGCACATATTTTTAATCAGAACACAATCCATAGAAATATTTTAAGAAACAGAAAGCTCTGTACTTCTCCACATTTGAAGAACATCAAGAGGAGGCATGTCAAAAAAGACAATTCTTGTAACCCAGATCGCAAACTTTCTCTGGAAAACTATGTGGACAAGAAACTTAGAAAACTGATAGCTGGTGACATTCTTACCAATGGACAATCCATTGGGTGCTGCTGCTGGCATTTTCTCCAAGTCACTGTGCACAACAAGCCACTGGACAACCTAAATATGTATGTCTTAGGTCTACTGCTACTATAATGACACCACAGCTTCAGCACACAGATATCCATTAGATTGTGATAGGAAGAACTGAACACCCTGAGAGATATGGTAAGATGAAGTTGCCCGAAGCGAAAAGACACTCTTATAAATTCTACATTTCTAGATCATTTATGACCAATCTGGCTGCAAAAATATCTGGTCGATTTCAAGCAACCTGCTCCAGTGTTTCTCCACCCTCATTGTAAAAAAAAGTCTTCCTTATATCTAGTCTAAATCTACTCTCTTTAGTTTAAAACTATTATCCCTTGTCCTATCACAACAGGCCCTGCTAAAGTTTGTCCCCATCTTTCTTATGAGCCCTCTTAAGTACTGAAAGGCCACAATGAGGTCTCTCCAGAGCTTTCTCTTCTCCAGGCTGAACAACCCAAACTCTCTCAGCCTTTCTTCATAGGGGAGGTGCTCCACCCCTCTGATCATTTTTTGTGGCCCTCCTCTGCTCCCACTCCAACAGGTCCATGTCTTTCCTGTGCTGAGGACTCCCTGAGCTGGATGCAGTACCGCAGGTGAGGTCTCACGGGAGCGGAGTAGAGGGGCAGAATAACCTCCCTCAACCTGCTGCTGGCCACGCTTCTTTTTATGCAGCCCAGGATGTGATTAGCTTTCTGGGCTGTGTGCACACATTGCAAGCCCTTCTTATAAAGGTAAGAAAAATATAATCACAGGGAACAGAATGAGATAGTGTTTGGACAATGTTTTTGAAACCTAATTCAATTGAACCTCTGAATGAGCATCTGGAAATGGGAAGCAGAGGCAATTTCACAGGGTCCTTTGAGGACAGGAAATCACTGATCACAAGAAGCATATTGCATCTGTTCACCATCGCTGTGAATTAGGGTGAAAGAAGAACATATAATGCAGACAGTATAGGTACAACAGCAGAATTTGAAAATCTGTCTTTGACTTTGAAATGTCACCTCTACAGGGACTGTTAATATTGCCACCTGAAAAATGCACATGGATCCCACTGTCAGCATTAGTAGAAGTTTGTATTTTTACACTGTAGTCAGAAGTTTGATGGAAGATATAAGGCTCTGGTTACTGTTGTCTTAAGAGGTTGTGTACAAGCAACAAAAGTACAAATTCTGTAGAGTCACATAAAATAAATACAGTCCTTTAATTGCAGGGAAGAATTTCAAAAAGTAGAAATGTCATTCAGTTAATTTGTCGAGAAGTTAAATGTTTTCAGAGTGCTTTAGAAGTGTACTAGTACTTCAAAGCCAATTATACAGATTTATCATTTCCTAGTATGTGCTAAATAAAGGGATCAGAAACAGGTCTTCAGAACTTCAGAAAGTACCAAAATCCTGACCTTTAGGAACAGAAAAACCTCAGCCTATGGCTATGCAGAAATTAAGTTATGCTGGGTTATAGCACTAGATTGGCAGAACATTTGTTCCATTGATCCTTGTTCTTCTTCAGGGTTTTGTGTTGATTCTTAGGCTGAAGCCTTTTGTGCTGGTAAATAGCTTCAGGAGAAGAGAAGGGATTCAACAAAGGCATTTAGCTTTTGAAGGAGCCTTTTCATTAGGTTATTTCTGAAAACAAAGAGAAGATAATGATACTGCTGGTGTTCACAGGATATCATGCTACTTTCTTTCTTCCGTCTTCCTATTGTTTCAACTTGACTTGACTTTACAAAATGTGGCACCAAGGAGAAAATAAAACTTGTGACCAATACAATTATTCAGTACCAGAATTATTCAAACTAATTGGATTCATATTTTGTTTTCTTCCAAAAGCAGCAGGGGCAATGTTGTTACTGTTCTGATGTTTTGTAATTAATGTCTGAGAAGTATAATGCCGGGAATAAGATGCTTCAGAAACCCGTGACTCATCGGCTCTTCTCTGAAAAGCTAAACATGAGAAGAACTTCATGAAGAATTTATTTATACTGTTAATGTCAGAAAAAAATATTTCGGAGGGTCTGAAGCAAATCCAAGTTTCACATTAGCAGTGTAATGCATACAGATCTAACTGAGGAGCCAAAGGCAGGAGAGAAACAAAAAGAACATTTTCTGGATATCCCACGCTACCGGCTGTGAAGCGCTTCCTCCACCGTGACCTCTAGCGATGCTCCAGCTGATTGCAGCTTACGGTTTTGTCAGAGCACAGTTAGCCGTAGCCTGAGAATTTAGGTTTGCACATATGTTTAGCATTTTGCATGTAAACAGCTACTTCACCTGCACTAGATTAAGGACGCTTAGGAACTGAGTGGGTATTTGATCAGAGAGTTTGATGCAGCCTGGTACAAAGCGAAAGGTCATTCAAAAATGCTCGGTCAGATGAGTTTTCAACTCCCACACAATGACCAGGGTCGTTCTGATCTGCGCGTTTGATTTGTGCCTATCCCCACTCTGGATGAGATGACAGTTTAATAGGGTTGAGAGAGCACATTTGAATTAATAATCTGTCTTAAAGGATCATTTGTAACTTAATTTGAAACAGCTATTTTTATAGTGTGGTGAGAGAGAAAGGTTTATATGCTATGTCTGTTTAACTTCCAGTTTCCTCCACACTTTCTGGCTTTATTCAAAAACAAGTGCAGAAACTTCTCAGCACCTCAAAAATAAAATGTGTGCTTATTCTTAACATTGGAAACTAAATTCCTGCAGAGCACCTCTTCACAAAAAGCATCCAAAACAGTTCCTGAGGGGAAGTATTCCAGAGAGGTTAAGAAAAGCCATAATATCCTACAGTCCTAGCCATAAGTAAACATTTTTTTGAGGTTGCTTGCTTTTAGTAGTTTGGTACTTCCGTAGTCATATTCCTTGCTGCCCAGTCGGGGCAACAGAGTCACAATATTTAAGGATTCTGCTGCACCACTGGGCTGCAGCAATTCCCAGCCCAATGCATCCAAATAATCCTCACTACAGTGAAAGTTCAGTGGTCCAGTTCACAAATACCGAACCAACATATCATATAGCCTGCTGTATTAAGGACAGACGAAATCAGAGCTGGCTTACCTTTATATGCCAGGCTGTATTCCTGTGACAGGAGCCATCTCCACTTTGGTGGGAAGCTTGCATGTCATAAGTTCATAGAAGGTCATAGAGACCACTGTGCCTTTCCTGAAACAGGAGTCTAGTTAAAGGAAACCTTAAGTCTTGTTAAAGGAAATCTGTGATTCAGGAGTTCGTAAAACATAATACTAGGTCGTTCTAAAGCAAGTAATATTCAGTAAGCTCTCAAAGTGCATTTACAAAGAGTATGAACACATCTGGTAGCAAAATGTCATCTTACAAAAAGTCGAGCAAGCTCTCCCTTGATCTTTGCTAGTGTTCTTCATGCTTTTCTACACAATCTGTGCTGTAATTGCATTATTTAAGTGTCAGCTAGTTCTAAAGATCATAGAGGAAAAAACACACTAATATCTTTCTTACAGAGATAAAATTCTGGACCTGTTAAAGTCATGAGGAGTTGCTACTAATTTTAATCGTTCTAGGATTTCAATAATAAAATCTGCTAAGTTGATTGCATTGTAGGTTCCAAATCTATTTTTCAAGTACTCTGAAAATAAACTGCAGAAAAGGTGCTTTACCATCATTTCACATACAGGTGTTATTGGTATAGACATTATGATGAAGATCAGTAAAGGAAAAGTTAGATCAAATAACAAAGGGAATTTCCTAAAAACAAAGATCATGGGGTAGTTTCTTGAAAGAACAAAAAAAAAATCCCCGACACTAAGCCCATTTAAAATTACTCACAGAACAATCTCCCACTCCTCACCACAGACAAAATCTTTCTTGTCTCTAAACTAAATTAATTTGATGGTGGCTTGGGTAGCAAGGGTGAAACTTGATGATGCAGCCTGACTTTCACAAGAGCTCTCTTTGTGAGCTAGTGGAGCTCTGCTAATGGGAACACAGGCACCAGCCTTGCAAGCCCCTGAACTTCCAGTCCCAAGTGAAACAGATCTTGGTCACTGGGAATTAAATATATCCAACCGCTATCAGACAAGCAGGTCAGTAGCTTGTTCAGATCAAGCCTTATTTTAGCTCAGGCAATTCCTTTCCCAGCATGTAAAAAATATAGAAGTCATTATAAGATAAGTGGGAAACAGATCTCTAAAGGCTTTGCTTGCTAAATAACTTCTGTTTAAACTGAACTAGAGTTATCGATTTATAAATCCTTTGGGGCAGAAATTCTTTACATCCGCATGGATAATATCTAACAGAATGCAGCTCCATTATGAACATATTTTGTGGATGTAAAACACACTAAAATGGTAGCTAAATATTAAAACAGAGCTTAGACATTTCAGAAAGCAGCAGGTGCTATCAAGATCAGCATTTTGTCCCAAACATTAGTTCCCCCTGTTACTGCTGTTACTGTGGTTCATCAGAACCCAGTCTGCAGCTCTGAAGTGAAAGGGAAGTGCAGTGGGGTATCCATCCTTCCACCTACACAAGCATACATTGCCCAACTTGGTAGGTATATTTTGTTGTAATATTGTAATATTCAAGTTTTATCTTGTTCAGACTGCAAAATGAGTAATGCTGGAAGTAGACCAGGTGAGTTCCCATTGGCTTTCTTCTCCCATTTTCAACAGGTAATTGTTGTAAGTTTAAAACACAAAATTCATTCTACAGACAGGGAGTCTTAAGGTGGGAGAGGACCCAGCCCAAATGCCAAAACGGCATCACTCCTGCCTATTTGTGAAGCTGCTGTTAACAAAACCCTCATACATAGCTGTACTTCACCAAGGGGTGAAACAAGACTTCCAATGCTGCATGCTGCTCTTGTAGGTTACTGGAGTAAAAATGGCCCCAGGGAATGGTCCAGTAACCTCAAAGGGTTGCACTGACATAGCTATAGTAAAAACAACAAAGGTCTTCAGTGCAGGTGGTGCTGTAGGTTTCTACGCCTTCCTGTCCCATTACTAGCTCCATAACTTTTGCTTCTTTTTAAGGTCTGAATTCACAGTTTTTTAAATGTCCTGTGACACTCAGGGTCAGAACCAGAAATGGTCCAACCAGGGCATCCTAAACATGAAGACGACCATCCCTTTATCTGGAAGAAAAGAGTGGCCAAGGGATACATTTCTAATCCCTTTTGAAGCCTTGTCTGACCATGCTGTCAGTAAATCAAGGAATGCTGCGGTCATAATAATTTTAAGAAGATATGCCTGCACACTTGTTCTGATTCTCTGGTCTAGACATTATCTCAAGGCTCCTGAAATAAATCTTCTCCCTTTCTGCTTGCCTAAAAGAATACCGAAGCTCCTTGTTATTTGCCTGCATTTGTGTTTTTGTTTGGGAAACAGATCCAGCTTGACTTGACATTGAATTAGATCTCAAAAGAGTGATCCAAAGCCTGGAAAGTTTCTCCCTGTATTTATAAGGCTTTAAAATAGACCCACATATCCAGAGTACTGTATCCTTTCACCATCTGCGATATTCAACACTGTGCCCACTAGGGGCCATGTAAATTAATGACTGCCAGAGGATGCCTTTCCCAGGTGAACTGGCCAGTTCAGAATCAAACGTTCCCTCACTTTGTCTTTGGCCATTTTAAAGGAAATAATATGATGAAAATTATCTGAAGTTGGAATTTTCTTTTACTGGGTTAGACTCATTCTTACTCCCAGTGGTGCTCACTCTGCTTTCCAAAGTCATGTAACAGTAGAGCAGCTGTGGGAGTTTGGATGTGATGAGCTCAGTACATTTCTTGGAACCTGCTCTTTATTGAATAAAGTGTATGGATTTGAGAATGGAAAAGCTGCCAAGATACTGCAAGAGCTACCAACCATACAGGCATCCAACCAATCCTGGACATCAGGTAATATTTGGAAAACTTGGATGATTTGTTTCATTCTAGCTCCAGTTTTGCACTATCCCTGGCTGGGACAAGAAATTACAATACTTTGCAAATGTATCTTGCTAATACAATTGTTTTGGTAAATATCCGTCTTTCTGGATGCATGAGAAAACTGAGCCACATTTCTGAGTTTTTTGAAATCTGCGTTAATGGTGATCACATATGCTGTGCACCATATATCTGACCAACAGACAACTTTAAGTCTTTTTTGTGTTTGTAATAAGTCTACTTGCCTCCTCCTAATGAGGAGCCTGTTACGTCCTCCAATAGTTTCTCTCAGTTAATAACATTTGCATTACTTTTGGTTGCAGGAAATAATTTTTTGTAAGGATGAATTTTCATGTGTCTGAGTAGACTTTAAAGTGAATTTCTTCAGTAATAGTTGAAATGCTTAGAGCATTAAAATGTATGAGAAAAGAGGTACTGGGAAGACCTAATACAAGCATTGGAAAAGGTCAGGCTTTCACAGCAAATTTACATAATTCATTATGGATTCACTACACACTGACAGGCTGCAGTAAATTGTCCTGCTGACAAAACTGGAAAGAACAGTGAATGGAACAAACTGAACTGCTCACAACACAAGAACAGCAAGGAGATCTCTAATTGGACAAAATTAATTCCTCAGAAGAGTTCAGGTTGCAATCTTGGACTCCAAGTTTTACAGCTGAAAGAAGGCAATTGCAATATTCCAAGTGATCCAGGTCATGTTACTTGAGCTATACATGATGCTTTATGTCTAAATTCTTGTAAATTATGGATTCAGCAAGTTATAAATGGTCCCCTCCATTTAAAGCAAGAGTTATCTCGCAATGTATGCAGTGCAACTGAGAGGAGGTGGCAATGGCAACTTTCAAAGGTGCTGAATACTTTTCTGTACCCTTGCCTTTGTCCTGTTGCTTTAATAGTCTTATTCTGTTGTTTCTTTACTTCAGTGTGGTATGAATGATTCCCTCTTGCCTGGTGAGATTTGGGTGTAGAACTGGGCAGAATTTCAAAGTCTGGAGATCATTTACTAAACCTACATCTTTTCAGACTAGCTAAACATTGGCACAAACAAGAACATTAGTCACCGTAATGACTAATGTTCATTAGCGACATTTTTAAGCTCAGAAACACAGCAGCTCAGATTATCCATCAGTTTAGACAACCAGTCCTTTAGTTACTGGACAAACAAACTGCATTGCTCACAGGTAGAAATGTTACTCTCCTTCTGCTTTATAAATCTGCTATTTGACAATATCTAACCTGGGATCTGGGAATGTTTCCCACCTCTTACATCAAGGTCCATTCTCTGGCTGAGTACTGACTGTTTGTTGAAATAAGACTCAAATGTATACCATCACCCCTCCAGGCCCTGAACTATCACACTACTTCCACTGGAAAAGCATGAGTAGGTGGGATCCACTGCACAGTCCACCATGCCTCGCTATAAAGACTACTGAGGGACCAGGACTTTTGGGACACCTCTAGAGCATGCCAGGCCCACAGTTTGGAAACTGCAAAGAATCTCTGTAGTAAGAGAGGGCTAAGCACACACACACAGGCCTCCCTAGGCTTCCTCCAGAACTGAAAATACCATGTACTTCCTAACCTGGAAACTCGGTCTTTACAGATTCCCTTAATAAGACTTTAAAATCTGGATCAGTGACTACTTCAAAGCCGTTCTCCTGAGCAATACTGAGAGAAAATTGCAAAGAAGTTTTGTATCTTGTCAAAACTCAGTAGATATTCCAAACACTCAGTAACTGAAAGGAAGGATGCATGAGTTTCAGCATAGTTAATGTTCTCTGTAATTCAGGGACAAACCCTGGTCTAAAACTGTTTGAGGTAGTGGGCACTGGATTCACTGAATGCTCTGGTTTCTTCGGAGTACAGAGATTTATTGTGTTGAGGAGTCACTCATTAATGGTTATAATAGTGTACAATAATAGTGTGTTACTGGAATAGCTAATCTGAGTTTGTAGAAGGCAAACAACTCCTGCAAAGAGCTGAGCCTGTCATTGCTTTCTAATATAGTGATAAAGGTCAAAATGGCAGCTTTTTAAAGTGAAGAAATGCCTGGCTTAATGTTGAACCAAAGAAAGTATTAAACCCCATATACTTTAATACTCTTTAACAAAGCAAAGTCTACAGGTTACGCAGAGACATGTTACTGATCTCCCAAAACACAGCTTCAGCGCTCTGTGCTTGCAGAAGCTGACTGTGCTGTCACCAGGGGAAGGAAGTGGCAGACATAGCGTTAAATGCCAATGCAACACCTTTGCTTTCAGATAGAAGTAAAAATTTCGCACCCAAATGAAAAAGAACATTTTCATAAGTGATTGCTTTTGTAACTTTTGGTCTATGTAAATCTCCTGTTAATGCATTACGACCTTAAAGAGGTTTAAATTGCAAAAACCTCTCAGCTTATCTTTGAGCTTACCTGGAGTTACAGTATTCATCCAGAGCTGGGTTATATTATTGCCTGAAGGGTGACAAGACAGTTAGAGAAGAGATAACAAGAAGTCTGTCCTACTTCATAGTCTATACTCTGGGCTATCTGCACAGCTCACTGTTTAATTTGGTTTATCTAGTGATTTATAAACTTCAAATGGAAGACTTTTTGCTTACTCCAGTTCCCTCTTTTAAACACTATTTTTTCTTCCCAGCACGTTTTTACTGAAGGACAGAGCATGTGAGCGGGGGCAGCAGGGCTCCTCCCCTGCCATAGGGCCCAGGCAGTGGTAGTGGAAGGTGTACAGCCCCTCTTAGCTTTGTCTAGCCTGGAAATGAGCCAGCAGATAATAAAAGAGGTGAAACATCCCACTTTAAGACTGGGAAATAAGGAAAAGAAGGGAGAACTAGTTTATATTGGAGAACACTTGCTAAAAATTCCTCCTCATTTGTACCCAAGTTCAGCTCTGCCTGCAGCCCCCTGCCACCATCCAGGCACAAGGGGCAGGGCCAAAGCCTGCAAAGCCTGGCACAAGCCCAGGGCTGGCCAGTGGAGGCCAAGGCTCAGACAGCCGGTACAGTTCACATCTGATCCCTGCCTGTTGCTGGGTAATGTTCAAAGGCACTAATTTGTGAAATTCTGTATGGAGTCGAACAACAGGACTTTGAATGTATTTTGAGAAATATGTTGGGCTCCTGCCTTGGCTATTCGTTTCAGCCTGGGTCTTGGAAATCAGAGCCAGAGGAGGCGTAGTGACCAGGATGATCCAGCATAATGTCCTTATGGAGCTACTTGCTGAGCGCTATAGGATGTAAATCTCTTTTCATGAACATTAAGAAAATACCCACTGCCATCATCAATATGGTCCTCTGAAATCCTCCCTTGGAAAGTGCTAAGTGTTAGGATGTTGATTTGATCACATCTAAATCAGAGACAGATAGGGTTGCCTTATTATAGAGGACAGAGGGAGGGATGCCTAAAAGCACAAAAGGAAGTAAATGGCATGGTCTTCCAGAGAGTTATATGCTTGCCTGTCCCTTGTGTCCCTGACCCCAAAGTGCCTACCTAAGGAAGCTGTTCTACCCCTCCTCTCTAATCAGAGGACCCCACGGCCAGTGGGAGGGCCATGTTTCCATCTCAGAAGGAAGGTATTGAGACCTAAGGAACTCCATGCAGTAACCTGTATTTCTTAACCCTCAGGATCAGTAACAGCAGTGGAGCCAGTGTAGTCTGATCCATGATCATTTGGATAAACTGGCCAGTTTCCTTAGGAAAGAGGTGAATATTGCACTATGGAGCCTCAATAACTGCCAGAAGCCCACTAAGGCACAGATTATTTTTCTCCAGTTGTAAATAAAGATTTTTAAACTATACTCTTCTGTGTGGCACTCAGGAAGGAGGTGTTGCCCAGGAACATTTTTTGTGAAAAGCACCATTAGCTTCAATTTAGCACTCAAAGACACTACTAAACATTCCCTGCTGCTGAGACCAGTTTTGCAAATACCCACTGGGATTCACAAGTCTGATTAAAAGTTGCTGGCTTTATAAGAAACTTGAATAGGGTACAGCTCAGGAAATATTTCTACCACATTTTGTGGCCACATTTGGAGTTGAATGATGTACGCAATGTGCATTTTCTCAGCTGCCCATCCCCCAGCACTTGAAGGTCCCTGTCCCTGCTGCAGGGGTTGCTGAAGTTCTTCTAAACCAGCAGGTAAATCATTGTAATTTGCAGTTTGGCATATTAAGATAAATTGACACATATTTCTTTAATGCCCCAGGTTGGGATGTGATTCACAAGAACTGTTAGCAGAAGTAAAAAATGAAACTGTCATCAGTCAGAACTCTTTCAATGCCAGCTAATGTCATACAACCCTTGCCTCTGCAAAAAATTAGGCTAACTTCAAAAAGGAGCGGGGGGCTGGACACAGTTTAATGCTCATGTTGTATAAACATCACACCAGAATGCTCTTTTTAGGGGAACTCTGGGTCTCACTCATCCCTGCACCATCTCACTCTCTTTTCTCACATGTCTTGTGTCATGTCTGAACTAAAGCAGAAAGCACTTTGGGCCAGGGACCATGTCTTTTCGTATTTGCTAAAGCACCTAGGTTGCTTTTAGCTGCACTAAGACAATGTATATTGTATAAAGAGGAATGAATTATCACTGCCATGGAAGGAGATTTCTACACACTGCCCTAAGCTTGTGACTACTCCTTTTATAATAATAATAGTGGGAAGAGCTTCAGATATTGTTAAATAAGGCATGAAGTGTCTAAATGAGTTATAACACCCAAGTTCTACCATGATTACCAAGCACTAAACATCTGCACTGGAACAGAAACTGAATCCTATGGGCAAAATATATAGCTGCTCTATAATTTCTTAATGTATTGTCATCAGTGTTTCACATACAGCAGGTTTATTCTTTTTGGTCAGAATCCAAAATTTCATTTCCACAAGACAACTCCTAAACTTCCCCCATACACACACCTCTTTGTTTTGGTGCTGTGCCATCATCTTTTCCAGTCTCCATTCTACTCAAATCAACACTTCTTTGTCTTCAGCAAGGACCTTGCAATTCCCACTTGCAATTTACTGGGTTTCTAGGCATTCCTTTCAAATGACAGCATTCAGTTCCCATGTATTTGCTCTTTCCCTACTGTTTTGTACCCAGATTTATCTCGCAAGGCTATCACCTTGGCTGTCTTCCTTTCCTAATACCTCATCAGGCCAGTAAAGGATGACTAAAGGTAGAGATGATGTTAACTAGTAACTGCACAGATTTTGAGTACAGTATTTGAAATAGCACACATCCATCTGTATGTCTCTGGAGCTGTATTGTTTGCATGTCTCTTAACAGACCTCCTGCGCATTACTTATCTGCTTAAACTTTAAGCTATTTGGAGGAAAAATTAGCACTTTGCTACTTCGGAAAGCAAATGTGATCAAGCAGAGGTTTGACTTCACATTTTGCATTAGACATCAGCTTCTTGTATGGCTGCATTTTATGCATTTAGGTTGTGGTTCCATGATGGCTTATGTAAGCACTACCCACATACGGATCTGGTATAAAATGGATCTGGTCAGATATGAGAACATGACTGCACTTCAGACAGATTAAACACACTACATAGGAGAGACTTTAAGCTGTGTAATCATTCCATGCTTTTGTGGAGGCTTTATGCTGGCTGTGGGAGGGCAGATGTTCCTTGACCTAGCATAAAAATGGAAACGTGCAGACAGATTATACCTAACTGGTCATAAAGCCCCACAGTACGAAATAGCTACATCAGTGGTTTTGAACAAATTTGACTCAGCAAGGAGTTTATGTTAAATCAAATTTTGGCTTCCAATGGTGATGGCATTTCTGATGAAACATGAGGATTGAGGACAAACTCCTTAGCAGGGCCTGTAGTGATAGGATAAGGGGTAATGGTTTTAAACAAAAAGAGGGTAGATTTAGACTAGATATAAGGAAGACTTTTTTTTTTTCAATGAGGGTGGTGAAACATGGGAACAGGTTGCCCAGAGATGTGTTAGATGCCCCATCCCTGGAAACATTCAAGGTCCAGTTGGACGGGGCTCTGAGCAACCTGGTCTAGTTGAAGACGTCCCTGCTCATGGCAGGAGAGTTAGACTAGATGACCTTGAAAGGTCCCTTCCAACCCAAATGATTCTATGATTCTGTGATACTATGATTCTATGATGCCTATAGGCAGATTTACCATAATGCCAAACCATGATGTTCCAGCCACTGACACATGCCCTCTTCCAGTTCCAGCTCTGCCAGATTAGGTTGTTAGGTCCACTAATGTCCAGGCCTTTCCCAGTGCATCTCCCTGCTGAAGGATATGGACCTAAACCTTCCAAGCAAAGTTTTGGGTTGTCCCTGCAACTGATTGATCATCACCTTTGCCAAGAATGCAGATGTAGGAGACAAGTGTTGTCACACTGGGAGGACTTTATTCCCTGCCCTTGTCGTTCAACACAACACACATGAACACTAACACCACTGACTGATGCCAATGGAGCTGGAAGGACTCAGGCCAGCTATGTCTCCCAAAGGCACAGAACTACTTAGGTATTTCTAATAATTGCAAGAAAATACAAAGCTGTAAAGCCAAAGGATAATCCTGACAACTTCATCTGAAATCCTCAGATACATGGCATAAACACTGACAGAGGTATAGCCAGTCTCACTTGTGTTCTGCACTGCTTTCCAGAGCAAGCCAGCCTGTGAAAGGAGCAGCACAATACGGTAACTGATTTCCTTCCTGTCTCTTTCCATTCTAAAAGTTTAACAAAGAAAGATATTCTAGTTTAGAATATGGTAAGCACTGGAGAAGGAATACATTTTTATACCCATAAAAAGCTGTTGTCTTGTTTGAAATTATATTTCATTATATTAATATCAATATTAAATTATTTTTTAATTTCCAGTAAGTAAGCATAGAAATCAGTTTCAGCGTCCAGTCAGACAACAGAACCAATTCTTTGCCCAAGTAACCGGTGATAGGACGAGGGGTAATGGCCTCAAGTTGCGCCAAGGGAGGTTTAGATTGGATATTAGGAAAAATGTCTTTCCTGCAAGAGTGGTGAGGCATTGGAATAGGCTGCCCAGGGAGGTCGTGGAGTCACCGTCCCTGCAGGTGTTCAAAAAACTTGTGGATGTGACACTCCAGGACGTGGTTTAGTAACATGGTGTTTTGGGTTGATGGGTGGACTAGATGATCTCAGAGGTCTTTTCCAACCTTAATAATTCTATGATTCTATGATTAGGATTTTGCTCACCAACCACTTATTTATGAAGAAATGAACACAACGGGAACACTTCCCAGAAACTGTTTACAGTGTTTGCGTGAAGGGAGTAAAAAAATTTCAAAATCTCTAGTAGGGCAGTTAAAAGTAGAGGTGGTACACTTGAAAACAGTAATGGCAAAATTTATCCTGTGATTTGCAACATATAGTTTGCCCAGCTCTAACTCATACTGTCTTACAAGTGAAGAGACATTTCCTTACAGGAATTACACCACAGTTTAGCAGCTTTCACTTTATCCTATCCCTCTCTTTCCTTCTGTGTCTCAGTTTAGCTGCTATCAGTAAAATGAAGCTGAGAAGTGTTGTCACAACAAGCAACTTAAATGAGTAGCATGCAGAAGAGAGTGAGAGAAAGTGGTAATTGATAGCCCATATCAAATATAAAATAGCTAGAGCTGGTACAGCTCAGAAGAAAAACAAATAAATGACTAGAAACAGCCTCTAGTAAAAATACGCGTCCTGAACTTTCCATGTCTTCAGTGCAAAGACAAAGGGTCAACATACACGGGCAGAGCTGACCCAGAGCAGCTTCGATTTTATCGTGCTGCTCTGAATGATGTTCCTTTGCTACATTGCAAATAATGGTCCCTTTTTGTCACCACAGGAACAATAAGCGACACCAAAATGCTTCTCATGCCATTCAGTGCAAGTCACTGCAGTGATTTTGTTCTGGCCTCTACTTAATTCTTCTGTCCCGATTGCAGCAATATTTCCGTGGTTTCCGTGGTTCTCCCTTGTCCCGAGTTGCACAACTACTTTGTTTACAGCCTGTCTCTTCTCGCTGGAAACAAATGACTCCAATGAAGCGCGCCAGCCCTTTCGCATTCAGACAAGCCCAGCTGAAGCTTACGGGGAAGGAGATGTTTGCTACCATCTGCTGGTGAACTAGAGTCGGGGATCACAGACCTGATTTTCTGCATATATTACCCGATTTCTCAGCAAGAATCTGCTGATCCTTTTGAATCACATTCATTTAAGGGTTTGGTGCAAGGCTATGAAAATACTGTTGTGTGGCAAAGAGGAGACAAAGGTGGGCATATTATACTGTAAGCAAATAATCAGGGAGAGGTGGAGAAAGGGATTTCGGTCCTCTACAGATGAGCAAATCCCTGATAGCAAGACCTTTGACGAGACATGTAGAAGCCACAGACCTCCCAGAATTGTGATGACAGGAAGAAAAACTTAGTCTATCGTCATGGCTTAAAGTAAAAAAGGTCTAAGATTGTTGCTAGAAATAATGTTATCACCTCAAAAAAATACTTGATTCTATGTAGCTCCCAAATCAGGCATCATAATCCCAAACATGGTTGAGGCAGTGTGCAGTGGGGTTCAGAGTTGCTGACACAAGTATTTGGGGTCACAGATTATAACTGGCCTGTGAATATTGTGAAGGGAATTTGTCAACCTCTCTTTTGGGCACATGAAATAGTGACAAAATCAGCTAACAAATATAAAAGATGGGGTGCATCTGCCCTCATCATCAGGGGGAAAAAAAGACATCCCACACATGCATGTGAGCTTTGAATAAAGTTCATAGAAGCTGATGTACAAATATCTGGTGCATATGTTGAGGAGCTCTTTAAAAGCAAAGTGAAAAAAAGCATTTCAAATTAAGACTGAGAGCAATAGCTGTTTCTGGATGTTTTTTCAGGGAACTTGGAAGCATTAAGCAGCTCTATATTTAACAGTTAGAAATTAAGTGGTTGCTGTTCAAGGCGAAATGCACTGTTCTGTAAGGTGAAAACAGTGTCCAAGTAAAGAACCAACTGAAATTCTTCCCCGCAGGTGCTGAGCATCATCACTTCCATCACGTCCCCAGCTTTAACAGGATCTGGGCAGCAAAGCAGCTCCTTGGGCTAATGCAAGTCCTTCCTGGATTCAGCCCTAGAGTAATCCATTCCAGCAAGTGCCACAGTCATGCTGCCCTCCTTCTGCACTCACTTCTCTCCCAGGTGCCATCACATAAGGACGACGCTTGTCATCAACATACTGTCCTTCTGCTCATGGTCTGGTCCTTTGCTAGGGTGCACTAAATCCACAGATTTTGATTGTGAAGTTTTCTGGCAGGGCCTGCTTCTGTTTGTACAGTATTTACCACTGTGGTTTTTGACACCGAGAGCGTATTTAGGCACTACCACAACAAAGCAATAAAGCGTTCAGTAACGTGCACTTACTCTTGCTGAACAGGGCAGACTGTAAGCTCTATGTAAGTCTAACCGAGGTTTCTAAAACAGCAGGAGGGAAGGTTATTCTGAGCCAGAAAAGCTGCGAGCTGCTGCCTGCTTCCCATGCCTCCCCTCCTGCCCCACCACCGACCCCTCACGAGCAGAAGCACTGTATTCAACCTGCCGCAGAAAGCAAGCAGACACTGAGTGCCCAATTTTTCTGGTTTCCTTATCACAGATATTGCTCCCTTTGCAGGATTCGAACATTGTTTCCGCATCCGTAGGGAGGAGTTTACATCATTATTTCTTAACAGCCTTTCAGAGGACAGGTCCCTGCCCCAACGGCTGTAACTGCCAGGGAGCGCGAGCCATTGTGCAGATTTCAAAAGTTGGCAACGACGCGCTTGGGTCGGCCTCCAGCTGCCTGCAAAGCCGCCCCCAGCTCATTTATCTATCCGTGTCAGGGAGATAAAGCGCAGCATCAGTTGGCAAGAAAGCTCCGGGTTAGGTTGGTCTCCATCAAGTGAATTTCCTGGCCTTGAACAGAAAGCCACAAACCAGCAGGTTTTGCCGCTTCTCCCGGGTAGAGTTCAGACAGGATTCAACAAAACCGAACCATTAACAGTAAGAGAAAATCAATAGGATTCAAGTGTAGCTAATCCTCAACAAGCGAGTACATTCTGTAACTAAATCCGCTTGTACCCTGCGAATTTGAATGTCATTCCTCTAAGCAGCGTGTCATCTATTCACGGGTTAGGAAATGAGTGGTAGGAGTTCGTTGGTGTATCAATAGCTGCACGATCTTGTTATCTGCTCTTAAAGGCAGGTGTGTGACACAAAGACAGCAACATGAGACTCCCTGCCCCTTAGCAGCAACTGATTGAAAATGCAACAGTCATTCACGCGAATGAAACCTGAAAAGGCCTTTGAAGAGGGACTCTGGCCAGGCTGATACCGGCCGCAGTCTGATTTGTGTAACCCACGCGTATCTTACAGTACTTGGCTGACCAGCTCCATGCCTGTCAACAGATCCAGAAGTACCAGCAGCCTGTTCTCGAAGGAGCGGAGGCAGGCTGACACAGAGAGGTAAGAAAGGGCAGCCCAGTCCCCTTCTCCAGCCTCTGTGATAAAGGTGCTTATGGTTTATAATAAAGATGCTTTTTGCTTTGGTTTTCAAGTACTGGTGCCTATGTGACAAGGCATGTTCAGCTCTGAGCCCTTCGCACTTCTCAACAGCCTTTTCAGTTGTTGCCTCCCTCGAGTTGTCCTGTATCCATACCCTCTCCCACTTCTAATTCAATTCATTTTTATAACACAATATTTTGACAAAAGCAGTGGGTTTTATGCCCTACAGAATGTGAAATGTCTGGAACAGGAGTCCTGTCTTTCTTCCCCTAAAATATCATATAAATGAATATTTTACCTATAATTAGAGTAGGCTTTGGCTGGAATATTTTTCACCAATACTTCTAGTGAGAAATTAATTTCTAACAGAAATGAAAAACACATAGCATAGGGCAGAAAGATAACAAATTGGGACAGAACTTGCACCATTCCTCCTGGCCCCAGGACATCTGCTACAGAGCTGCCACATCCTCCTGGCCCCACTGCACTGTGCAAGACTCATCTGCTGGTCGTGCCACAGCTATGTGGAAAAGCAGAACACCTCAGCGTTACCTCCAGACTGGGCCACCTACTCTTGAAAGGCAAAGACTTAGCAGTCTGAAAGTAGATGCCTCTGTCCTCCCTCCTCCAGCAGTGATGTGACCTCTTTCAGCTCCAAAGGATTTAAATTAACTTGCAGCACCAGTGCTGTTCTAGATGATATAAGGACATGAGCAAGGTAAGTTTGTAAGGAAACAGTATCTTTCATTAACCCCCTACTGTCAAAACGGAAGGCTTGTGTACCTGAAACCTTGTTGAATTTTTCCAACTGTAAGAGTTGGTCAACAAAAAATATTACCTCCCTCCACAAAGCTTTCCTTAAATTAGCTGTGCATTACTTATGTAAGCTCTACGCCAAAGCCATCTCTTCTGCTGGCTTGGCATCCCGTCTTATTTTTCCATATTATTGTGCCCACTTTCTCACATATGTTTTGCTTAGTTCATCTGTAAATGTACTACATTTCAGAAAGTTCTACTGTACCATAGTTTCTTTTAGCTTTTTACTTTTAAGCATTTGCTCATGTTTGCACATTGCACATATGAAATAATTTAAATTATGCAAATAATAGAAGAGCTGAAGAACTAGAAAAGTGCCAGGATGCATTTTTCAGTACTTGCCAGTTTGTTCCAGAGGGATGTACTACAATGCACTTAAGTCTAACAGCCCGCAGCAACATAGTAAATAAGCACTGAAATGCAGCACCCAGCTGGGTTATATTCGTATCCATGTTTGCTGTACAAAGACCTCATGAGCCAGGATCAGGTAGGAACACTGCAGCATGGTAAGATCCAGTATTCTTTCCCATTTCAATCCCCTCTTCTAAGTGCCTTGCAGCCTAAGGGCAGAGAGTTCTAAGTCCTCACAGCTCTGATATGAAGACAGAAAAATCTTTAACACACTATTAGCAAGCATAGGTAAGGCCATTTTATGTTGTGTTGAAACAATCTTTTCATTACCATTTAGTGAATATGCATGTTTGGGAAGGTAAGTTTTCCTAATAAATACGGAAACTGAAGCAATATCACCCTAAACTCTCCCACAGAGAGAAGGTGACCAGTAAAACTAATTTCATGTGAATTTTACTCCAAACACTTTGCACCAATAGATTTTTTTTTTTTTTAATTTAGTCTATGATGCTACAAATAGCACAGATCTGGGCTGGGGCCACACTGTACAAGGCCCTTTAAAGACCTTTTCCTGACAGCTTCTGGGCAGCGTCTACTTCACAAGTCAAGAGAGAAGACAGGTCCAAGACTGAGAAAACGATACGGCAAAGACATATGACAACTCCTTATGCATCATAATGAATCATGCACAGTGGAAGCAAGAGCAGTTACCCTGCTCTACCGCTGTATCTGGTTATTCATAATTGTCTCACATCCGAAAGGCATAATAACAGAGGTGAGGTTCCTACATTAACTGCTCTATAAGTAATGGACTCTAAAATTGAGTTTTTAAAGCAACACTTCAGAAGACAGTGGCTGTCTTCTCAAAACTGCACTACAGTGAAAGCACACACTCACTAACAGAGAAAGGAAAGGCAATGAACCTGGTCCCATCTCAACCTAACAACGGTGGTCTCTTCAGGATGAGATGGGAACATATTTCTCAAGGAAATGAAGATCTGAACTGAATCTCTGAATGGGAGAAGGAGCTGATGTGCAAAACATCTCTGCCTTCTGCCAAATTTTATCATGACCCCATGCCGGGTAAACTATTTATCTAGGGGTTTGGGGTTTTTTTTCGCTTCAAGTCCTTTATAATAGGGATGCAAATTTTTCTAATTTATCTTACCTTGGTACAGTTCACAAATCCTTGCAATCCCTAAATTATCTAGGAAGCTTGAAAGCTTTCCCCAAACAGCATCCCTTCCTTACACACATAAGTAGGCTGTATTTATATACCTCTCTGGATTTGCTGTTACTGTAAATCCAGAGGCATTTCCACACCAGAATGAGGAAAATGACTATGCATGTGGTTATTTTTAAATGTCAAATGATAAAAACTTTAAAAGGCAATGAATAAGCTGTTCTCTAGAACCAGATTCATTTAATCTATCTAACTTTTTGAATTGTGCATATGCCACTTTGCAGTACAGTTCCCTTAAAAGGTTATTACTACCCCTAAAATTTTGTAAACACAACCTACAGTTGGGAAAACAGTTTAGATACTAATTTTCCTGTGCCATCAACCTTTTTGCATGATGCATATCTGAGCTTACCTTCCACGTGATGGAGGGGCAGGCTGCCAAGGTGAAGGTAACTTTCTCTGTCACTACATTGAAGGTGACACGAAACATGGTTTGTATTCCAGCGGCCTCAGACCCAGGGTAGAAATCTTCAGCGACAGTCACACTGTTCACTTGTGTACATGCTGCCGGGCTCCTGTCACGCTGTGCTATACATTTGGCAAACCCATAACGTTATGATCGAAGCTGAAGCCTGAAACAGCTGTAAGGGTCCAGCTTTTCCCAGCAGCCTTGCTCCTGTGTGTCAGAACTAATCAGATTAGCTGGTTTTACTTGTCTGAGTTGGGACTAACAGGTTAGCAGAACAGTTTGGGTGGGGGAAGGGAGCAGTAAATAAATCAAATTAGGGCATTTACTAAGCAGCTGAGATTTCCTTCCTGCTTGCCTTTGTCTCTTTACAGGACTCACACAGAGCCAGGACAATGTGCCACAAAAATGCGGCTTTGTTTTAGAGCAGCCCTTTGTATAGGAGAATTTCTCTAACTTTGCCTTGATTTGATCTGTTTTTGGTTGCCAGTGATCACCAAGAGGAGAGCTCTCGCAGAGCAGCCTGGATGTCGCACAGATAAACAAGTCTCAGAAAGAAAAGGCATGTATTGTGCTTTTTTCATCCCACTCTACCCGCCAAGGCAACACACTGGCTGTGCCAAGAGATCAGTCACATGATCTGCTCTGCACGGTACTAGATAACAAGATTCACGGATGGCCAAATCTGGAGACTAGTGCAAAAGGGTCATCAGGACAGGACAGGACAAGACAGGACAGGACAGGAAAGGTGCCACTTCATGGTCCTCGGTCTGCTTCAGAGTACTTTTTCCATCTCTGTTACTGACTGAGGCAGATTTACCCTCATGGGAAGGAAAATTCAAACGAAGAAAGAAAAAAGGGAAATCAAGAGGTATAATAGCCATTAGCAGTGGTTGACTGGATGCATGGAATGCGCTACATGATGTGGGAGATGCTGCACATGGGAGACGCTTCCCTCATGAACACAGCAGAGGCAGTCAGCTCTGATTGATGCCATCACGTAATAGTATCAGCATGCAAAAAACAGATTTAGTTTGGGTAGCTCGTCTCTCATCTATATTTATATTTCAAAAAATAGGTCTCTAGTTCATTAGTCACCTAACTTCCTCCCCTGCCAATGGAGAAAGATAGGTGGGATCAGCTGCCCTCTGAAACTGCCTCTTTCTTACCACTGGCTAAAGAGATGGAGCCTTTAGGGGAGGCTAAAGGGAGAAAGCTGATGTGATTTGAGATTAATACCTCCCTTGAAAACTTCTACTGAATGTTAAGACCAAGTTCAAAGATACATTGACTTTCTCCTACTTGCTCTGCGGGTCTGGTCTGTGACAATAGACAGATGTTTGCTACCAAATGAGGAGGCCATCAAAATGTCCTGAGTATGTTTCATTCTACTCATCAGTAACTGTACCATGAGTAACACATTTACAATGTTGGAAAGAGGCCAGACTGAGAACCCTTTATTCTTGCTAATGAGTACCTACTCACACAAAAGTTGCACCGACATTGAACAGATTAGACATGCAACAACTCACCAAGGGGAGTAGTACATTGACAATCTGACTCGATAAGAATTCATTAATGCTAATAATCTAATTCTTGTGGCCCAGAAGAAGCCATGCACCATGCAAAAGCTAAGGAATGCCCCAAACTTTTTGATGACAGCATATGGCCGGATTCCTCTACCTTAGTGCCTGCACTGGCAGAACTGAAGCTCACAGTTCTTAAAGGGCACAAAAGCCCTATCAAAAACCCATTATTTGAAATCCTAACAAAGCAACCTAATAGCTCAACTTCTAGTACCAGGATACCTCCCAAGAAGGTCAACAAACCAACTAGCCAGTGTCCAATTACCTTCAACCTGAATAAGATGAAAAAGGAGAATTTTGTCGGAAGCCCACTCTGAACACAGCCGTACAGATCTGATGCACACCTTTAAAGGACAGAATGGTATGTGTCATCCTGTAGGCCAGGACTGACTGGACAGACAGAAATCATCTGTTTGCTGAGGTTAGGTTGTAAGTGGGCTTTGTTATTTTCATAAAGAGAAAATGAGATTCAGCTCCCTGTAAATAATATATTGACAGTAACATACTTGTGTATTTCTGAAGACACTTGTGCACAGTGAAAGGTGTTTCCTCTCCACAACTGCCTTCCTATAGTCTGCTTTCATTTACTTGTCTATTTAGATTCTTTTAGGACTTTTCAAGCACCAGTTGATGAAGCGGAGGCAAAATAATACGAAGTACCTTCTTGCTTTAGTTTTACAAAGGCTACAGTTTTTCTTTTCTTTGAAGAGCAGGTTTACTGAGAATCCGAAGTAGGAAGTCTCCTTCATGAGAAAAGATGTATTTCCAAGACATTTTCTCTGTAAACTATCTTCCAAGTGCCAACCATGCTGCTGTTCCTATGAGATGTAGTTGTCACAGGAAGTCAGGCTCAGGTTGAGACAGATCCTTTGGTAGTTTGTACCACACTGAGAGAGCAAACTCTGGGGATGAAAACCTGTAGCATGAAGGCAAGTGAGTTTTAAGCTGATATGGTCTTAGTGCCCCCTGTGCTGCTCAGGACAGAGATTGGTGGTTGTTTCTATTCTTAATGAAAGCAACAGTCTCACAACTTCAGAAAATGGCAATAATCAGGTTCAAAGTCATTACAGGTGTAGTGTTGTAACTAATTCCCACTTCCAAAGAAAAAGATATCAGGGCATGCTAAACTGTTTTTGGAAAAAAAATTCTGTGAGATACTGCTACAGAGAAAAAGAAAAAGTATGTACATTTATATAATATTGTGCATTAATTACTTCTGGGAATAGTTTCACTGCATAATTACATAGGATTTGGTTCATAATAAAATAACAAATATATTTTATCCTGGAACTGCTAAATTTAGAAAGTGTCTTTGACAGGTAACTCATTGCCTATAGCACCTGTTCTTTGTAAGCATTTTCCAACTGTCTTATCTTGGGTCTCGATCATACAGATTAAATCTGAGATGGGGACCACCTTCAATTTCCATCTTTGCACTGCAAAGTATCTAGGACAAGGTCCTCACTTCTGACAAGGGCTACTGGACATTGTCATGGTAAGAAAAATAAGAAAAGAGCCCAACATATGAAACTTCCAAACTAGATGTTCAGCCAACACTATATACCTTTCCTCCTCTCCACATTATCCTTCAGCTTCTCCCTGCTCCTTTGCCTCCTCCTACTTTGTGATTTATACCTACTTTTCATGTCTTGTTACCATTTGCATTGTAAGGTCCTCAGGGCAATGTTTGATTTATTCTATGTACAGCCCCAAACTTATGCCTGAGTACTAGCAGAGTCTGTTGAGTGCAAATGCATTATAAATCAAGAAATTCAGCATTAAGGAAAGGCAGTGCTGAGATCAGTCAGCCTGAACTACTACCTAAAAGTATTTAGAAAAGCTATTCCTCAGACACCGTTTCTTCTGTTAATCCAAAGACATGCACAATACATATGTTTAAACCAAACATTCTTTTAATATGCTGAATACACTGACTTAGCAAATTGCATAGCTGGGAGCTTAGTAATAAATGCTGGTTTATGGCATATTCAGAAATAACCACTATTGATCATTACTCCCCTTTCCTTTGCCTACAACCCATATGTGTCAGCATGCACCCTGTTCTTCCATGACACCCCACGCTTTTCTTTCTTCCCGAAGAAATGAGCAGATCCAGAAGAACATCCCAACACAGCAACAACTGTAGGCATAGTTTTTGAGATCCATCCAGAGAGCCAGAGTTCCTATCAGTCTTAGCATACAACAACGGTTAACTGAGACACTAATGTTTTGTGCTAGTACCTGCTCCTCCCATAGGTAGATGTGGGGTTTATGCTGTGAAACACGTGTAGGATTGCATCTTGACAGTGTCTTACAGACAAGCAGTGTGACTGTCAGAGTCAATGTTATAATAGCAAAGCAAGCTGTGAATAGCAGTGGACAGACTTAATTAAGGTTTTGTCCCATACACTGATTCAAAGCCACACACACACTCACACAGAATGCGCTACCCGCAAACTGTCATGACAAATTTTCAGGCTGCTGTCGGATGAAAGAAAGTGTGAATGGGAGACAGGCAGAAGCAACATAATCTGCCTTCCACCGGTATAAGGTTTTTTGGTAAAATATAAAAGGCAAAGCTCACAGAGGGGAGGCTATTTATAAATCCCAATACCTCATTTTATGAATCTGATCATGAGACACCTGTATGGGTTAACAACAAATAATTGCACATCTTCATATCACCTCAGAAAACACGTAACAGGTGATGGGTGCATTTTGATTGCCAGTCAGCTTGGGTAAGTAGAATTTCAGGTTTCATTTATCCTTATGGACATTGCCATTAGTGCTCTCAAGTGTTTTGCAGGCCTGTTAGCCAAACAGCTCCCAGATGACCTAGCTGAAAAAAGCAGCTTCCACATTCCCTGTGCTTTGAAAATACATGGTTAAACCTGCCTCAATGAATTTCCCATCTCTCTGGATTTGGTTAGTATTTGTTAGTATATGTTTAAGGAATGATGCCTGAAATCTCTCCCCGAAGCATCTTAAATCCTGTGACATCAGTTTTGATTACTACAAGCCAGTGGATGAGAAAAAGATGCAGACTCTAAATGAGAACTTGCTCTGCGGCTCAGAGCTGGACTTTGCAAGGAAGACAGCGCGCCTGCTCCATTATCCTACTGCTTGCCCTGCTGTACAAGGAATTCCTGCTTTGAAGGAACAGCTTTTTGAATTCAACAGCTCCTTCTTGTGGTCTGAATGAAAAAGCTTGATTACAGTCGGCTCCCAGTAATGCATCATTAATGCACAATTCATTCAGTAATCATATGTTTCAGCAACAGCCAGAAGATATGTGTCCTGGTTTCAGCTTAATTCAGAGTTCATTTTCTTCCTAGTAGCTCCTATAGTGCTGTGGTTTGGATTTAGTGTGAGAACAATGCTGATAACACACTGATGTTTTTAGTCGTTGCTAAGTCATGTTTATACTAGTCAAGAACTTTTTAGCTTCCTATGCTTTGCCAGGGGCACAAGAAGCTGAGGGGTGGCACAGCCAGGACAGCTGACCCAACCTGGCCAAAGGGCTATTCCATACCATGTGGCATCATGCTCAGTATAGAAACTGGAGGGAATTGGCCAGGGGGCAGCGATAGCTGCTTGGGGCCTGGCTGGGCATCGGTCAGTGGGTGGTGAGCAATTGCATTGTGCATCACTTTATTATTATTATTATTGTTATTGTTATTGTTATTGTTATTGTTATTATTATTATCTCTTTCACTGCTGTCCTATTAAACTGCCTTTACCTCAACCCATGGGTTTTACTTTTTTTTTCCCAATTCTCTCCCCCATCCCACCAGCAAGGGGAAGAGGGTGAGCAAGCAGCTCTGTGATGCTTAGTTGCCAACTAGAGTTAAACCACAGCAATATGCCATGAGTAAAACAAACATTAAAGTTATGATACAACAAGTATGCCATGTCAACTGTATTCTACATTACAGTCATAAAGGAGACAAGGTTTCTAGGAAATTCTCCTTTCCTCTCATTCCACCACAATATTGCTGTGCATTTTCTTCCCTGTGGTTAACTAAGGAAACACGAAGAAAGGTGACGGGATGAAAAGTGGCAGAAGTCACAAATTCTGGGCTACTGGCCCAGCAAATTTAAAAGAAGTCCTTAGTCAAGTATTTGGCAAAGCACATCTTAGAGCCAGTGGTTCTGATTTTGAAGGAGTGATCAATTTACGAGCGCGGGATTTGATCCAAACCTTGCTGAAGACAGAGGGACATCCTCTAGCAACAGGAATGTACTTTTGGTCAGGCTCAACGACACCACCTTCAGGGAGGAAGAACACATTACCACATCTCTGATCAACAGACCTTGAGATGCCGAAGAGCTTTTGTTTTTCTTTTTATCCTCAGATTGCCCAGTGTTAAAACAGATACTATCCTCTTTTAGGCTCACCTCTTAAAGAGTAACAACCACATGGCATTTACAAGTAATGCATTCTGTCCTAGTCAATCTCAGTAACACTACATCATTCCCCAGCTATCCAAACAAAACAGTGCTTTGGGAGTTACAAGCAGCGGTCCCTAGCCTTGTTTCTAAATGATGCATTGTTTTTAATTAACAAAATTAACCGTCAGGGCTCTACAAATATATTTCCTATCTGATGGTCCTTTTAAGACTTATCTGGTGAGACATTCATGGTTGCTGTCAGAGGGCTCCAGAGAAGATCGTTCACATCCCACCTCCAGCAGGGCATGCATGATAACTCCACTCAGCTGGACCCCTGTTGCCTTAGATTCTGCTTAAATGAAGCACCAAATAGAGCTTCAATCAAGAAGAGAAACATTATTTAAAATGACAACTGAGTCATGGTCTGCCCACACTTTCACCAAACTTTGTGCTTGGCAAAAACCAAGATTTTATAGAACTAATGAATAAGACAAATGTTTAAATGAACTTTAAAATCCAGACCTTATATCTTTCTATTAAAGATACCTTTCAAATAAAATATTTGCAATCCAGATTCTGTTCAAAGCCAGTACAGTATAAACTAAAGTGAAATCAAATCTATTTTTGCCAAAAAATATATACTTAAAAAAAACCTGTACTAAGGTAAAAAAAAAACAAAACAAATCAGAATCTAAACAATAATTCAGTTTTTCTAATCTATATATCTTTTCCGTCAACAGCCCTCACTGAGGTCAGTATGAATTTTAGAATATAGGCTGGCTGGTACCATCACTGAGGTACCCAAGGAAACCTAATCTCACACATTAAAAAGTGATTATTTTTTAACTTGATGCTAGTATTTGGTCTGGAGCCTACTCAGAACACTGGGGAGAAATCATTTGGGGTCTGACTGCTGATGCTGTGCTACCAACTGACTCAAACACTTTCTGGATGTCAATTCAGCATTAACTATTATTCATTACAAAGGGTGCTCTACATTATACAAGAAAGCAGCAGGGATGTTCCTGAATTGGGGGAACTAGCAATAAATAAACAGAGAATGCACCCCTGGGAGAGCCAGGGAACGGTTTTGGGCCAGGAAGGATGGCACAAGCCTTCCTGAATGGCTTGTGTGAGGCTTGTACCTCCAGGATGCTGGAAGAAACATGCTCTGAGAGAGGTTTTGAAGGAAGAAGCTTGCAGTCAGGGTGCCTTGTGCTAGTCAGTACTTACTTTTGTGGGCAACAAAGAACTGTGTGGCTCTACGTGAAAGCCTGGAAGGTGGAAGAGTTATAGAAAGGAAAAAACATGGCAGGTTCCCATGCAAATAACAGCAGGGCTCTAGCTGTGGGATGAGCACGTCAAACTAGATTCTGTGTTTACTGTGCACATTTTCAATTGGCTCTTACCTAACTATTAATTACAATGTGTATGAAAGTAGCATATGAAGTCCTAGGGAGCAATCAGGGGCCCATCCCATTCCATTAGAGACTGTACATCTGCAGAGCAAGAGAAATCTCTGTCTCCAGCAGCCTTCAATGAATGCAAACATAAACCCCAAACCGACAAGACCAGTGGCCTTAATCCACAGTCACCAGAAGAGTGCAAAAACGGACACAAAGGTTCAAACCAAAGGTCTGTCTAGGCAGCCTCTAGACTCCTAGAGTAGCCATTGCTGGGGACTTAGGAAAAAGTAAAGATCAGGACAAATTTTCCATAGTTTTTTTCATAGATCACTCCAGCTTTCAGCAATCTTTATTTAGGGAATTCCAAAGCCAAAGTTTTTGAAATGTCTTTATATTTAGTAATATTTGATGGACCTTCTTCCTCTGACATTGTCTACTTACTCTCTAAAGCCATTTACGTTTGTGGCTTCTACAGCATCTGTGTGATGACTAGTTCTATAACTGAATTATGAGACTGTATAATAAAGTACTCAGTCTTGCTTATTTTTCTGTCTGGATACCTGGTAATTTCATTGGACACTAAATCATCGTTGTTATTCCACCTCCACATGATATTCATAACTTTTCTGTTACACCCCCACTCTGTTTTTTTCTTTTTCAGCCTGAAGAGAAAAAGGAGTTGAACTCTTTTTTGTCATAGAGACATTTATCTAGCCCACTATGCATCTAGTGGCCCAGAGCTCCAGCTCTAAAGGGCCAATCAGTAGGCCATTTCTTTGGTAAGGTGAGAAATCGTTTGCTCTCTCCAAACTATCCCAAACTATCCCAAGAGCAGTGATCAAGTCTGAGATCAATGGGTTCATGGTGCCCAGTGGGATGTCCTACTCCTTTTGTCTTTGAGAGACTTGTAATTGGTGTGACTGTCATAATCATTGCCTGAGCCGGCAGGTAATAAAACCAGACTAGAGTTACCTTTTTATCATGAAAATTGGCCATTTATTCATAACTCTTTGATTTTTACCTATTAATCTTTTATTTACTAGCTTTGTTCCTTAAAGAGCCTCTGGTAAGGCAGAAACATATCAAAAGATCTTTGGAAATCAGGTATGCTGAACTAACCAAATTGTTCTTTTTCATATAATCATTGACTACAGTACCCTGCTCTATTTGTGAAGTTTGATTTCCTACTATAAAACCACGTCTGCTCTTTTCTCCTGTACTGTATTTATTTGTGTGTCTACCAATTGCACACCAGTGAGCAGCAGCAAAAAGTAAAATTCTGTTTAAGGAGAACATATAAAACCAGTCATCTAGATAAAAGGTGTATACAGCAATTCAAATGGGAGGGAACAAGGCATGCATTAACTGAAAGGCTGTTAAAGGGAGATCAGTAAGAGTAGGCATGCCAGACTAGAGTTCTGTTCCCCTCCCTATTGCTGACCTGGTAGATAAGCTAAAATAAGCCAGTTTGCAAATCTGTGCTTTCCTCCCACTCCTTTCTGAAACCTCTTTTAAGGTCGGGATTTTTTCTTGTACAATGCTTTACTGCTGAGGTGCTACGGGGACTAACCCGTGGCCATGAGTTTCTACAGACTGAGCAGAAAGTCTCCTGCTTGTGCACATCCAAAAGAAGATCCATAAGTAATGCCATCATGTCACTGAAGGCAGAAAGACCCACTGGGGAAAAAGGGATTGTGAGGTGTAGACTTGTGCTTTTTGACAGAACATCTTGCCTGTGGGCATAGAGGAAACCTTTGGCAGCTACAGGAGGTGAACCCAGACACCTTCAACAGCCCAGCTCAGTTCCTTGCCTGCAAGGCTTTATTCATTCCCTCCACAGTATGTGCAAGAGGGAAGCTGTGTGTCAAAACATCTCTAGTCTGAAACCAGGCATCTGGCATAAAGTTCCTAGAAGGTAGTAACGCCACTAGCAGCTGGACTGAGTTTAAGTAAATTACAATGTATGTGTTAGACAGATGATTGTGACCTATGGAGAATTAGCATGTCAAAGCATATTTATTTCATATCAGCTGAACATAATAATCAGAAACTTTAACTCTTATTTGAACAAATAATTTCTATTACTTCTTTGGAAAAGATTTTTATCCTGCTTGCTCTAACATCCCCTTTTTCACTATCACTGGTAGAAAAGAGTCTCTGGGAACATATTTTTCAGCCAAAAACCATTAAGTGTGCTAGATTCCTTTAATAAAGAAATAAACCCAACCATTTTTATATAGTTTGTTAAAACCCGGTAACATTTAAAATGTATTCTAGGGGTTGAATTTCTTTTGTGATTTGGACTGGGCTACTTAGACTAGCAAGAAGATATAGGTACATAATAAATACCTCTTTCTGAATCATAGAATCATAGAATTCTTTAGGTTGGAAAAGACCTTTAAGATCATCAAGTACAACCATTAACCTATCACTGTCAAGTCCACCACTAAACCATGTCCCTAAGCACCATCTCGACACATCTTTTCAATACCCCCAGGGACGGGGATTCAAGCACTTCCCTGAGCAGCCTGTTCCAATGCTTGAACAACCCTTTCAGTGAAGAAATTTTTCCTAGTATCCAATCTAAANAAGCACCCAGTTTCTCCAGGAGAATGCTGTGGAAAATGGTGTCAAAAGGCTTTACTAAAGTCTATGTGGATGACATCCACAGCCTTTCCCTCATTCATTAAGCGAGTCGCCTTGTCATAGAAGGAGATCAGTTAGTCAAGCAGGACTTGCCTTTCATAAACCCATGCTGACTGGACCTACTGCTTACTACAGCTGATGAATTACATTCAATTACATTGAACTTTATTGAAAAAATTATACATGTGGAGAAAAACCCCAACAAACAAACCTCCAAAACAACCTGGATTGTTGGCTTATCAACAATCTACATTTCCAGAAATCATTCATCAACAAGTTCTAAACAAGTTAAAGGACTTCTTTTCCACTAGATTTAGGATTGTGATTTGCTCTTTTCCTGGCTTGCCGAAGACAGATTTAAGCAAATGGATTCTCTAGGATTCAAAGAGTAAATGCCTTGTTCAGAAAAGAAATTTTGTCTTCCTCCTGCATGCACAAAATAAGCTAAAGTAAGCCTCTCCAAATACACCACTTCTTAGCCTCTAAATTGAAAAAGGAAAACATAGTCTAGCATACTACGTCTTCAGTTTTACTGGCCCCTGGCATATGACTATACCCTTGCCTCTCACATGACCCACTGCTTGGTTTAGGTCGTGAACAGCAAGACCTTCATATTGAAGCTGAAATTGAGGAAGGATGTGGGTGATGCAGGCAGATAAAAGTACTTTTAAAAAATGTGCAAAACAGCTAATGCAGGTTTTCACACAAAAGCACCACAAGTAACACTTGTTACTGTCCCAGTCAGCTATAAAATTCTCTTCCAGCCCAACAAGTGATGAAACTGCCTCTGTATCTCATGCCTTTATCAGAGCTCATCTAGATTACAGGATCCATGCATGCATGCATGCGTTTTGGAAATCTAGTCGGTACATTCAGCTTATCTCCTTGACCAATTTTGACATGAACACACAGAATCTGTCCTTCACTCTCACTGTCCCACTTCCCAAACACTGATTATATGTCTGTCCTCATCTTTAGGACTCTCTGTGGCTTGGTCAAAGATCAAGATGAAGACTAGACTTTACAACTGTTACAGTAATGCAAAGTAAGCCCAAAGTACAGGAAGCTTGTATTTAGAATTATCAAAGCTGTGCAACTGAATGGCTTGAGATTGTTAACTGATAAGCAGACAGGTAATGGACTAATGATCAAGACCATCAAAGAACTATCAGAAGTTTATGCAAGATACCTTTAGTGTGGCTTATCTTCTCCATTAAATTGTAAGTATGATAACGATAACAGACCAGAAAACATCTGAATGTGAACTCACTGTGCTGACAGTGATTAGAGTTTGGGTGTGTGGTTAGTACATGGATAAAATAAAATGCCAACTGAAAATGTACAACAAACACATGTGATCAGGTAAATGAAGAACTGCTTAAATATTTACACAGGAGTAACTCCACATACAGGGAAGAAATCTGTCTGATGGCTGTCCATACATCCCTGGGAGCAATTTGATCAGCAAAAGAGAATTGTGTTTGTTACTTACAGGCTGAATAAAAGAACCTGAGTGGCTGCATCAGTCCCTGAACTACTAGAGATTTCCAGACAGGAATGCAAGAATAGATAATTCTGGTAGTAGGTTATTGTACATCCCCAGAGTGGCATCAGTTTGCCAGAAATGCTGAAGTGCCAGTAATCCCTGGAGTACCAAGAATGCCAGCTGTGATTAGTGATCAGAAGGAACAAGCAAGGCTTTTAGTCCTCTAACACAAAAGAATTTTATCCAAAAAAGAGATTCATGTAGCAAACACAACTTTCAGGTCTTGGTCCAAGAATGGAAGGATAAACTTCCCCAGGAAATTCAGAGCAACAAAAACCCTGAAAAGACAGTGAATCTCTTTAGCCGTGTTCTACACAAACCAGTAATATTTTATTACAAAAATCCATAATAAACTTTCTGCTGTCACAGTTCTCTCCCTGGAGAGAGGATTCTGTGAGATTTGCTGTAACTGCTATCCCATTGCCTAACCCACTACTAATGCAAAGAGTTCAGAAGATTGCACATTACGCTAAAAAACCTCCATGACAACATACCCCTCCCCAAACTACAAAGACTGGGAATAAAAAGCCCAATCATTATAGTTTCAACTTTACTGCCCTCACCAGATAATCAATGCCTGGAAATGGAGAATTGTGGTAATAATCTGCAAGAGCTGCTTCTGCTTTTGGTCAAAGGTATGCACACAGTGTCCTCTGTATTAGCAACAGATAGGAAACTTGTAGGTGTGATAGCATTTATTGCTCTGTATAAGATCCTGGAAGAGTTCACTACCCAGATACCCACACACAGAGAACAACATGCAAACCATGTTAAATCTTATTTCTAATATCCTACTCATTTCTCAGCCCAGTCCAAACCAGATTTCTTCCATTCTGCTTCACCTTTCCTGTGCTATTTTTTTACTTATGTAAACTGGGCCATCTTTCCAGGCTTAATTTATACCCACAGCTAATTTGCTCTGGAACTCATCCTTCCCCCTGTTCTGCTGTCTGTTTCTTCCAACTTCTCATTTCTTTTTCTTGCACACATTCTTCATGATGATGCTGAAAAAATCTACTCCTCCACTATTCTTATGAGCCAGAAGAGCCCCTGTCTGCCAGCTTTTATCTTCATCAGAAGGCATTTACTGTCTTGTGCCTCTTGCCATCTCTGCAGTGGTTGTATAACTACTCTAACTAGATGCAAGAAGACAGAGCTTGACTTAAAGATGATGTCCCAAATACAGTTGCACCACACGTACATATATGTGCTATTTTCATCCTCACTGCACAGCTCAGTTGGCAGTGACAGTCTCACAAGGCAGAAACATAAACACACTCACAATATTTAAGATCCTCTGATACTCTTTGCTGCTGTTTACATTTGCTCTCACCTACTCTGCATGGCAGATGTCTCCTCTAGACATCTCCCTCCTGTATTGCATAATTCTGCAAACATTAGTACCTTCCCCAGCTCTCACTCCAGGGCATGTAATCTCATATGTACCACTGCTATGATGAAGGAAAATCACATGCTGGTACTCAGAGGTCTCAGGCAGGGCTAGGCACAATAAAGACACAACTCATATGGCTTACTGTTTAGCCAAATTAGTTTTGGAGCACGTTACTCTCCCCTCTTACACAAAGAAAGTTACTGAGCTGGTGAAGGAAAGAATTCCTGTTGCAGGACCTAACTCTGTGAAGACATTCCTGGTACATTTGCTTCTGGCACAACACAGTGAAACTATTTTGTACATCTGCAGAATGTGAGAGACCTCCCCTTCTTCCCTCCGTCAGTAGACGTTTTGTACTGTTGTTTCCAAGAGCTTGTTTATGTCATCATTCCAAACACATGATGTCTGTTGTGCTACCAACCACTGTGCTCTTTGTCCTCTTTACAGGAGGCAGGCTTAAGAAGGAAATTTAGTAGAAATGTTTATTATAGTCCTACAGAGCCAGAGAACAGAACCCACAAACATACTTCTCAGCTTGAGCTTTTCCCTGCATGATTTAAATCAGATTGATTTATCTTGTTCCTAATTATATAATTCCTAAAAGATCAGAGCAAGGATGCTGAGAGCAGTTTGGCAGTCTATAGTCGGCTCTGAATCAGGCCTGGAATTTTCCCTGCTGTTGCCCACTATTGTAATTTTCTCAGACATTTTCACACCTCCATTCCTTCACAAAGCCAAAACAGCTGCACTACAACTCCCTGCTCTGCCATCAGCTGGTAAGAATAGCCTGTTTGTCTTTATGTCAATAGACAGTTCCTGAAACCTCCTTGTCATGATAAAAAAGCAATATAGTCAAGACTACAAGTCAGCCTTGAAAACTTGAAAGCAAGGCTGTGAGCTCATCTTGAGAAGTGGCCTGTGAGAATGCAGAACTGCCTTAGCAAGAGCCGAGCCTGGAGCGTCACTGCTCTGGCCACCTCCACCTGCAGGATGGACAAACAACCCTTCAAACAGTCCTAGTATAGGACAGGAATACAATGGTAGCAATGAGCCCCACTCAGCCACTTCTCTGCCTGTTGCAGGCGTTGACTAGAGCACCCAACTCATATGCTCTTCTATCTGATCATGTTTTCCTTTCTAGTGAACTCTAAAAATTACCTTTTCAAATGTGACCCTCTGAATATATTTAATCTACCTAAATGATGAATTTTGTTTAACTGAAGAGTTATTGCTTGCTCAGAAAAAAAAACCCGAAACACCCCCATATAAATACATATATTTATAAACCTAGAGCTTGAAAAGCAAATAATGACTACAGGATTTTGAGGTGTTTTTATGGGAATTTATTGATACAGAAATACTGTAATCTGAAAAAGCCTAAAAACACTTGGATTGCTCCATAACTTTCTGGTAATTTAGAACACCATGTAACATTATAATTTTGCAATGTAAGAAACACTATTTCACTTCCTGACTAACTGATCTGCATTGAATTAATTTTTAAAATTGTTGAATTATGCTAACAAGATCACAATAATTAAAAAAACTTCAGGGGCAAGAGGATAGAGTTAGGAGTTAGCTCTGCAGTCCCTGTGAGAGAAAAAAATCACATTTCCTCTTGAGCTAGTGATACAAATCCTCGGAGCTCACATTAATGCAAGCCTGACTGACAACCTACCATTCAGAGAAACCATCTCAGATTTCTGCAATTAGCATGTGCTCTAAAATTTCTGATTCAGTAGGCTTGGTCCCTAATTTACATTTTGAAAAGGCTCTTAAGAATGAAAATGCCAAGACTGAGCAAATTCACTGCTCTTGAGACACATTCTGCATATCTGCAAGTGCAGTAGAAGTGTGTTTCTGCTAAAATCAATAGGATAAGTATCACATGGGAAAAAACTGACTGTTCTTACCAAGTCAGGAGCACTGACAGCTTTCATGGAGGAACTCTGGAAAGAGACAAAAGAAACTATCAATGCACTGAAGTAGGGAGACAGTGTATTAAGTAATGCAGAAAGTCCCAGACAGCATTTACTAATCCCTGAAAATCTCTTCATGGCCTTAATAGCAGCTTTTTATATGGAAAACTGTATATTCAAGATGTCTACATCCAACTTAATCACAGAAAAAAGAGAAAGCAGAGATGTATTAGACCTATCGTCCCATCTGCTGCCAGTGACTGATTTTTCTCTTTGTCAACGTTTGCTTTAGAAGACCCAAGAAATCAGATTATTTATTACTTACCCAGGAAGATTATTTCACATTTTAAGAACATTTTGCTGAAGAACAGGAGACTTGAAAACCAATGAAATAAAGTCTGTAAATACGTAATACGCCTAAATACGTACCATATTGGAATGCTGAAATCAGCACATAATGGGTAAAACAATATTGGTGAGATCCGTTTCTGACATTTTGATCACAGATTACACAAATGTTACACACTTGAAGTTCCAGCTATTTCACCCTAGTTTTCCCTGGACCTGCGATACAATTTTCGTTAGGTCAGGTTCTTAAAAAATAAAGATGCCAAATTATCTAGGCCATTTTTAATAATGATGTCTTCATTGTGTGGCCTTAGTCATTCAACTATTTTGGCCTATCCATCTATGTAGGATGTCTTGCTTTTTTGGTGCTCATGTGAAGTAGGAAAAGAAAGGAAAAAGGAAAAAAGGCCCATTTAAGGGGATTTTTGTCAGACAATTACATTACCTGCTCTCTGTTTAACTTCCAGTATGCTATTTAACCAACTCAAAGAGGTATAAAGAATTAAACAATATCTGAATGAATAGCATTTAGTACTGTGTAGCTGTTCACTACACTGACATCCACTTGGCTGTATCTGATAATAAATTAAAATGCTGGCATTTATCATTAGAATATATGAACGCATTAACATGACTGCATCTTCCCCACACAGAAAATCAACTAAAATATTTACATTTATCATTTTCTTCTTCCACCTCTTCTATGCAGGAAGCTTAGATTTTAACTCTCTGATTAAAATGACTTTGAAAATCTGTGTTACTTATTTCTTCAGTAATTACACGGTGCACTGCGTCAACATGCACATAACCAGCATTTTAAGGGACATGAGCACTCCTTTCTGCTCATCGCTCTTGAAGCCACATCTGGCGTATCGTGTCCAGTTTTAGACTCCTCAGTAAAAGACAGGTGTTGAAAAACTGGAGTGTATCCAGAGCAGGGGCACTCAGATGATCAGGGAATAGAGATGCAGCATATGACAAGAGGCTGAGAGAACAGAAAGGCAAATCCCTATTAAGTACGAGAAAGAAAACTTAGACTGTGGGAGTGGTCATATACTGGCACAGGTTGTACAGAAATGTCAAGCAATCTCTCAAGCAATTCTTTCTTGAAGTTTTTAAAACTTAACTGGAGAAGGCAGTGAGAAACCTGATCTAACGTGGAAACTGGCTTTGCTTTGAACAGATGGTTGGATGGAACACCTCCAGAGGTCTTTTCCAACCTAATTTTTCCTATGAGTCTGTGTTTTCATTGCTTGTACTGAATGTGTTTGGAGCATGAAGCTAAAAGTACCATCATACTTTCTCTTGTTCTCCTACATGTGCATACTGTTCTGAGAGTAAGACCTGCCAGTCCTTGCCCTGATTAGAACTGTATTTAGAGAAAACAATTCTCCATCAAAAGAGTTTGCAGATTAGTGCCTTATCGAATAAAATGGCTTCTACTAAACAGTTTCTGCGGGCCATGAAGCCCAGTATTTCCTTGGGTTCCCTTTACAGGACCAAGAAGTGGCTTCATCTCTTCATTCACAGCAACAGGAGCTTGGAGTTATCCATACAAGTGTAATTATTCACACTGTGGGTATCTCAGTTTCTTAGATTAATCTACTCTCTGCCTGCTAAAACTTGATCTTACTGTCCAGTACTCCTTCAGTGGTTCCCTGTGTAGCTGTTTTGGCCTCTTTCTGTCTGTTGCTTCTTTTATATGTTAGCAGTAAGTTCTTCAGGTTCATCATTTTGTTCTGCATTTGTGTAACACCTAGCATGCTGGGCTACACCTACATCCATGGGCTAAACAAGGCCAAAGCACAGGTTTGAGGTCACCCTATGATCACTCTGTGAGCGTGCTTTCATTTACACACTCCGTGGCACGATTTTGGCCTAAACCAGCTACCAGTTTTATATGCCACACCAAGGTGGACATACCAGAGTAATAATGCCCAATAAGCATGGATGAAGGTGTCCAGTTTTGGGAAGGGGGCCAGAGAGCTTAGCTGCAGGAATGCAAGCTGAATCACACTGTTTGCCCTCCACCCAGTGAGTCTTGTCCCGTTTCATTCACTAGTACAGATGTTGCCATCAGACCAACAAAGGCCGAGTTATGAACCGTACCTCTCAGCTTTATTGTCACACACATACTAACTAAAATAGTCCCTTAATGAATCACAACAGAACTTTTATCTCCAGGCTTTAACTCAGCACTAAATAAATTAACACTGATTTTTTCCCCACAAAGTAAAAACTAAGAAAATAACCTAAAAGTATGAAATACACCTTGGAACTTTAATGGAGAAAGCATGAAAATCATCTGATACATCTAAATGCAGTTTCTGCAGTTCAGGGAAAGGCTCAATGAATACAGTGTAGGATCTTAGCCACTTTGTTTTTGCAGTTTCAATGATTTTGACATTAGCACCATATTTCTTTGCCATTAAGGACTTGGCAAACCTCACACAAGGTTTAGAATTATAAACACAGATGATCTCGATCAGAAATTATTATTTCACTGTAATTGCTGGATCTTCTCTAGATTAAAGCTATCCTATAGATTCTGACCAACAAAGCTGCTGAACAGTTTTCATTCTTTTATATCACAATAACTAATTTCTAGCAAATGGACAATAGCAGAGCTGTTCTTCACCCCTATTTACGGCTCCCTGCCTGTGATCCAGCAGCCTGACTTATCTGTACCAGTCACAGGCAGACATTGATGGTAACAGATGCCAAAAAACAATGGAACCAGCAAAGCCAAGGGAGGGCAGGAGGAGGAAGAGAGAAAGCAATGGTTGGTTTTTGTTAAGCCACTCATGAGTTTGAGTAATTAAGGCTAATTCACCACAAGCCAGACATGCTGCTATCCCCTGTGCGACCTCTCAGCTGCCATATCAGGTCCACATACAAGCTACTTTCTGATATTTAAGTCAAAATAAAGCTACTGAAATGAGACTCAGAGCAGAATTGGGTTTTCAGTAATTTCAGGTTGCATACACGATTTTTTTTAAACCATCAGTGATTATTTATATTTGTAATGCAATGTTATTGTAGTTTGCAATGCTCCAAGGACATAAACAAGACAATGTTTATAAAGGCAACTGTGGTTGATAGAGCTGGAAAAAAATTACAAGCTCTCAAGCACATAAACCCTTTTTCAGTTCTAAATCTCCAAGCTAAACCAAGAGCATGAATCATTGCTCTGATTTTAATTTAATTGAATTAGTCCTTTTAAAGGAAAAGGACAGTTGGTACCAAGGGAGCAGAAGAGAATGTTAGCAGAAGCAGAGGTGATAATATTTTAGGCACTGTGGGACCAGAAATCAGTAATTACTGCCTACAGAACAGTGAGCTCTTAATAGAGGATACAGTGTGGAGGAAACACTGCCAACCAGTTTTTCTACTGAGTCCATGATTTTCAGTATCCACTAAAGTTGTGAATTTTAGTTCCCAGGCTAATTTCCAGAGGCATTTTTCATCCCTCACTTAAGGATCAAGAGTGAGAGATCAAACTGTGGCTTTTATGAAATACATTTTCTTGCTTTTCACCAGTGATTTCTGGGTTTTTAATAATTATCTGTGTGAATTAATTCTGCTGCTTAATTCTTGTTGCATTTCATTCCTAAAATCTTGTTTCATTTCATTCCTACAATCCTCATTTGGCACTCTGGAAAAGGTTATCATCACATCCTGGGACATAAGATCCATACATCCCAGGCTGGGAAGAGAGGTGGTGGGAAGCTCTATTGCAGGGTATGATCTTCCAAGACAGAGTGTTGGCTTGGAAGTAAGATGGAATGCCAGTGTAGGTGCAGTCAGTAAAATGTGGGAGGAGAGCAATTTTGAGCTACAATACGAGAAGGTAATTTTTTTTATACACGCCATACCTAATCAGCTACTTATGAGCTGGAAGAATTAGGGTCACTGTAGTAATGCCAGTTTATTCTTCCAGTAGATCAGAAGCTGACCTGACAGGCACCAGACCCAAGAGAGCATGCATTTGCCTTACTAGCCTCTAAGGAGGCTGAACTTAACACTCTTGCGAGCTTTTCTGATATGAAAATTGCTTTAGTTGCAGGAAAGGAGATAGAAAAATACTAACAAGTGTAAAGGATGCTATTTAAAAGTGCACTCTCCACACAGAATAAGCAGGTTGATGTAAAATGCTAACAAGATTAGGCCTGTGAATCAACATATCTTTTGCTCCAGCCTTTACCAACTTACATTTGTGGTGTACAAGACACATGTGCTGCAGAAAGATCACCACCTTCCCTCTTTGTATGTTCTTTCCTGCATGTTCCTATCGCTGCAATGGATTTTCCTTTTGAAAGCAGTATCTGGTTTGCCACGTGTTGAAGTTGGCACAGAAGGGACAGGGGCCCAGCAACAAATGTCATATGAGCTCAGGTCACATCTACTCACATATAACTGCTTGTATGACCTCAATCAACCTTGATGCTCTCCGTATGCAAGAGAACATTTATGTAACAAGCTGAGCAGGGCGTCCACAACCGATAAATGTGTTAAATAAGCACACCAGGACTTTTCTGGCGCAGTAAATTACCCAGTGCTTTGCACGACTAGGCATATTGCACAAGCTAACACACAGCTAGATCAATCTTTTAAAAGCCAAGCTGTTTGCCAGGATGCCCACAACATCCCCAGCTTCACCCTGGAGGAGAATGAATGTGCTGCCTTTCCCCTGAGCCCTCGAGTGCAGAGACATGCCACGTCCCCTCCTGGGGCCAGGGTGAGGAGGGCATGGGTTCCTGGCTTTGCAGAGGCAGGGTCAGCAGGCATCCAGGCCCCTGCCTCCTCAGCCATCGCCCCATCACCCTTGCCTGTGTGCTAGCAAGGTGCTGGCTCCGGAGAGCAGCTCAACACCCCACTGTTTCTCCCTGCACCTCTGGGAAGCCTGCCATTGAGCAGAAAACACTGTGGCAGAGTAGTCTGTATAAAGTTTTTTAAATACTAAAAGCTCTGAGTGGGTATCTTTTAATCTAAATTACTTTTGTTAAACTAATTGTAAATTCTATTATAGCTAAAGTCTACTACTGCATGCCAGTTTTCTCTTTCAAATTAACCAAGATGCTAGGGACCATGGAATCAGGAGAACAAAAAGGCCACCCTTAGTTTTTGTCACCTGCTTTGAAATTCAAAAAAAGGCATCAACATCAACACCACAAATGCTGTGATATGTAATATTTACACAGAAAAACTTCCCAAGGCACTTGGACAAGAAATGGAAACCAAAGTTTTCATTGCTTTATCCAAGAATTACTGCAACATGTAATTTATCAACCAAATGAAAAGTGGAAGAAAGCAGTAAATACTGATGATTGTTCTCTGGATTTGCAGAAACCAGTAGCAAAACTCCCATTGATTCAAGCACCCATAATTTCACTAGGAAGGAAGGGAATGCAGAGTCAGGGGAGGAGCTTTCTCCCTTTGAATTCTTGATAGATAATTAGTTAAGCTTCAATAATTTTCTATACAGGTCATAATTGCTTGAAAGTGCTATACTCACGTGATCAGTGTCTTTTGCAGACAATGTTGCACCACAGGGAATAGCCAACATAATTATATGGCACAGTTTGGCTCAAATTAATAGTTCTGAGAATTCAGGTTAAGATTAGATTTCAAAGTTGTCTAAATCAGGTGCATAGAAATGCCTCTTTTTGACTTAGTTTTTTTGTATAAATAGATTAATAACCCACAAAATTATTTTTGCTCATACAGGGCTGCAGACTTTCCAGCACTGCTTGGGGTGAAGCACTCTCTGATTAACACTGCTCTGAGTCGTTTCAATAGGAGTAGCAATGGCCAGAGGAGTTCTCACGTGAGTATCCTTTGCCCTACAGAAGTTCTCCCCAGTTGATTGCACCCACCTGAGTAGCTGAAACAATACTTTTTACCACAGGCAAGAGAAATGAAGCTGGCAGCTAGAACTGATATCATATAATACTTCTTATCCTGGGAGCCTTTTTCCAGATCTTCAGTGTTTGCCAGATGTCAGCCACTGAGTTAGAGAGCTCCCGCACAGGACGCCAGCCTCCACCTGAAATTTCTGGGAAGTTTTAATCAAAACAGTTCAGGTTTTATTCAAACTGAGATTACAGAAAATTACAGCCTTCTCAAGAGCTCTGTTAAGAATCTCTAGCAGTGCTTTCTTTGGGACATAGTGAATTGTCTGGCCCCAGGCATAGGCTTTTATTGTACCAGAAGTGAGGACACTCTCTTCTATGTTCTTACAACTCGCTTTATTGATTAGCTGCAAAAAGCTGGATTTGAGCACAGAATGATAAGAAAAGCAAGGAGAGTTAAAGGAACAGAATAAAAACAAGTGGGTGAAGGTGGAAGAGGGGCCAAACAGCTAAAGAAGAAAAGGGCCTATATGCCCAGAATGGAAAGAAGCAAGCAGGAGAGAAAGGAAAGAAGTTCAAGGTAAAAGCATCTGTAACTACTAGAAAAACCCAAATTACGGGACTTAGAGCTCATCCTAGGTTTCCCTATCGGTGGGACAACTGTTTTACACACTAGTAAGCATCCCATGTTTTAAAAGCTGTTCAACAAGAGGTAGCAACACACACTACCAGTATCACCTACTCTATAAACTCTAAAGACAGAGGTCTGTGCTGCTAATGTTGGTAGTATCAAAGTTTAAACCACGATGATGACTCAATCGGAATATGAGTAGCTCTCCAAAGGACAAATTGACAAAAAAACCCAGAAATCCATGCATTCCCTCTGCATGCATGTGTTCCTATTTGAAAGGACAGGAATACAGCAAAGAGAGAAATTTTTAAAGTTGGGAAATGAGGGACTAAATTTTGACCAAGCAGCCTTTTTTTTGCACAACAGGCTCCTGAGCTGTATTGCTGACACAGAAGAAGGGAACACCAAGCCCAGCATCTGGATCAAGTCCTCTCTTCTCAGATCTTCCATTTTACTTTTCCCATACTAACACTGCTGACACAACTCCTCAGTCACCTTCTTTCCCTAAGATGAAGGCTTCTAACACTGTAGTTTACCACAGAAATCAGGGAACTTTCTGCAGGGTTTTTTTTGTCTTCCTATTGGAGTTTTAAGGCTGTTAGTACAAATTTTGGGCATTGCTCAAATCCTCAGAGCCATTGAGGTTTTCCCTCCAGATTTTCTCCATTCCCTACCGCCCTTTGAGGTACCTAGTTTTCCTAGTTGTCTGCTTTTTTTATTGGTAAAATCTCCACGTCCCTGACACATCTGCTGCTGGACATGCACCATATGCTGCTTCTTTTCTCCAAGCAAAAGAGTTACCTGAGTTTAAGCTGTGAAGTTATCCAGTAAGTGGACTTAATGAGTCTTTTGCAACATGAAAATGTTGCTTATAACTGTTTTCCTTACAGAAGTCTATTAATTATTTTAATAGGCCTATTTCTAGCAGTAAATTTAGTCCAGTGAAAACATACAATACATGCATGACTAGAGAGATCTTAATTAACTTTCAGTTGGTTAAACCCCTTTCAGATGATTAACCCAGTTTGGGGACTTATATGGACAGTGTATCAAATATGCCAGAAGGTAACAAAAACATAATGAGTATTCATTCCTAAATCGTCCACCACAAACCAATACAGAGCCCAGGAGACATCCCACACTGTCAGTCTTCTGCAGGGGCTTGTATTATCAAGCTTGCTGAAAATATCCCTTTTAGATAATCCTAAAAAACCAGCCTTTTATGGGGGAAAATCAATATTATTATTATTACTACTCATACCAGCTTCTAGTTTCTTATACTGAAGCTGTTCCTATGTTAAAAGTGAACCTTTTGCTAAATTTATTAAATCTAATTCTGTTCTGATGTCATTCCCCACCCCACTGGCACATTGTAGTTAGTGATGGTAATTTCATATACAGACATTGGTACACTCGGGATCTCTGTACTTTGAACTAGCAGGAAATATTTCATTAAATGTTTTTTTAAATGAAAGTGTGATTTCAGTAAAAAAAAACTGGCAAAAAAATCTTATTCTCGGGTGGGAAGTTGATGGATAGGACACATTTATGTCACCAATAGGATTTCAATATCTTGACAGAAATTTGTTTTAAAGCCTTTTCTCTGAAGTAAACTAAAAGTGAGTATTTCCCCAAGACATACATCTTCTCTATAAGATCATGAACACATGAAAATATGTTCCATTCTATTTAGGATTCACAACACAAGCTAATGAAATTTGTTCCAATAATAGGGTCACTAATATTGGAAAACCTCCTTTCCTGAAGCCTCTGTGTCTACTCAAAGCACAGTTCTGTCGTCCGTGACTTCAGGCACATAAAGAAAATAGAAAAAATAAGAGAATAAGACTGGTCAAGTCAGGTTTCAGTTGCCTCTACTGCTACAATTAATTTTTACAATCCCCCCACCTTTTTTTTTTTAAATTTTTAATTAACTACAGCACTAACAGAAACAAGCACTAAAATCATTGAAGTCCTCATGCAGTTCTCCACCTAAAGAGTGATACATTTCCAAATATGATAAACCAAAAACATCACCCCAGAACTAAAGTAATTTCAGATGAGTGAGAAAGCAAGCATTGCTGTTACCAGTGAAAAAACTATGAGACACAAGCTCTCTGCAGCATAGAAAAGTTACTGTGAGACAGCCAGAGCAGAACTCAAGTGCAGGTCTTGCAATCCTACTGAAGCAAGGTATACCAACAATATCAGCAAACAGAGCTGTTTGGTAACATTAGTTAATAGGAAAACTGTGTTAACATATGAAGGGTATTTCTTTTCAGAAGAAGCCTAGTCTAAATTAATACCAGGTAGCTAAGAGGCTGGATGTACAAGGATTTCCTTCAATCAGAAGCAACCTAGTTGACATATGAGCTCTTTCTAGCAATGCCCATGTTATTTTAATCTCCCTAGCCTCTCTAAATAAAATAAAATAAAATAAAATACCCAACCAAACAAAAAACACTCTGAAAAGAAACTCAGGTTATTACAATTATTACATGTTAAATTGCTATCCAAGGAGTATTTCAGCAACTACTGAGTAACAGCATACTACCAAACTGTAGTTCAGCAACTACAGAGACACAGTTATCCAAGAGTTAATCAGTTATTGTTATGTGGCTATGCTGCTTTGCCTCTGAGAAGTGCCCCTTCCCAGCAGATTGCCAGGTAGTATGGGAAACTCATTCCTCAATTCCACTGAACCCTCTTCTCCTGACAGAGGAGTGGGGGACAGTTCCAGCATTGCCAACATTAAACTGTCTTAACTTTATTTGAACCAGAATTTGTTCTTTTAATATTATTGTCACTGCTAGCTTCCTCTGAGGATCTGTTTGAACAGCAAAACTGATCAGAAGCCCATATGCCAGGGTTTAACATCTAAATGGAGTGAGAAAATCTTCAATTAGCTGCAAGTGGTTTCAGCCAGGCAGGCTGTGAAATGTCAGTCTACTGACTGAAAAGCTGCAAAAGCTAATTTAGCAGTCATTATATTTTCTAATTATTAAAGTCTAGCTGAACATCAATATTTAGTACCATTAATTGAAAAAAAAACCCACAACACAAATACAGTCGGTTATTTAAATACTGGAATTGTTTTGGATAGTACAAACACTAGACTTGCTGAGAAAGTGGCAATGAATCACCATACTAAATCAAACAAACTGGTCAGCTTCCAACATCAAAAAACTGCTTGCATTTTGGGCATATTAAAAGAAATGCTCTTATTCTCAGTGATGACTAACAAGTCAGTTTCACAAGCAGTCTTTGCAAAGTGACATTATTAGAAAAAAGAGAGAGAACAGACTAGGGGATTTTAAATACATTTAGATAAACAATTAACTGATAGTTTTTTCCAAAACACAAATACTCCTCCCCTATATGGTGTATTATTATTTCTACTGCAGTAACGTTTTGAGATTTAGTCATTGCACAGATTCCCTTTGTGCTAGATGCTGTACATGGAACAAAAAGACAATCCTTGTCTTGAAGAACTCACGGGCAAACACGTGGTTATTTGCTAGACAATGCATTTTAGATCATAATTAACTCATTTGTTCCAACCCTGATCATCTCTCCTCTTTTTTCAATGGAATCAAATTATTGACATCACAGTTGTTGGCTACAGAGTATGGGCTTATATGAGACCATATACACAATTAGCATGAGAGGGCTGCAAAGTTATTGTTGAATTCCTTATTTAGAAAGCATATAATTTGTCTGGCTTTGTTATACTAAGCAGTAACTGACAAGTCAGGTATTCTCTGAAAATATTTAATCAGACAAAGCTAATTCAGCTTTGCTGTCCATGAGCATATGTGCATTAAGCCATCTGCTTTTATGGGAGAATGGGAGAGGAAAAAAAGCAGGTCAGTTGTCAGTAGAACGAAGTTAAATAAAACTCAGTTTGATTAAGTAGAATGTAAAAATATAAGTTAATTGAGACATAAGTAAATTAAAATCATTGCCTACTGTCACTTCTGAGACATTCTGGCTTATGATTTATGAGCACCATATTTGTGCAAGAGTACCCTCAATCCCTGCCAGCAATAGCTGCAAATTATAATTTTTATTATTGCCTCATGGGCTTTCTAAAACTAGTCCTTGGCAAAACAGCAGAATTTCAACAACATTACGTCTAATCACATTTCTTAAGCCCAGTCAAAGATTAATTTGTCCTGTACTGTTTATCATTGCAGAAGATACAAATTTGGCCTCTTGATTCCTGCTTTCTTTTGTTCTCTCTAACAGATTCTGGAAGCAAATATCATTGTTTTCTTCAACATAAATTGAAAGTTCTTTGTTTCCAGCACAGTCAAGAGGAGTTTTACAATCAGTTTCACAGAAGTCAAAATTTCCTTGTGAAATTTAAATATGATCAGGTTTTGGTTATTCCTTTATTCCCTAAATCCTTTACAGTGGATGACAAATCATGTTTCAACCAACCTTAGTTAAAAAGAGCACATATTTCAAAAGCTGATGTCCTCTCTCAGGACATTTTTACTTCACCAAGAAAATTCTCCTTTTTGTCAGTACAGAAAATATTACTCACCACTGCTCATCTTCCTCTGCTTTATTCTATTCTTCATCAAATCATACTCTCAAATGGAAGTGTCTGTACTGGCACCCTCCTGAGTAATCCTTCACCTCTTGTCCTTAAAATTTGCAACCCTTGCACTTAACTGTGGAGAAGAATAAGGTCACAGCAACCTAGGTTTTATGTGATACAGGTTAAAAAAAAAAAAAGCAAAACCTACAACACTCTACATTGTTAGACTTCTAAGTCAGTTTCTGTAAGAAAAAAAAAACCTGCTCTTTTATTGGCTTTGCAAAAAGAATTAGCATGCAATGGAACGTCATCATCTTCGCCAGGCAAATAGCTGTAGATATATATTAAACACTCATAAGTCTCTTCGATCCCATTTACTCTCCACCTGTCTCTCAAACCAAGCATCCCATCCAGGCAGAAGCACAAATACAGCACTGAGCAACACAGAATACAAATCTGTGTATTTTAAACACACAACTTCTTGACCTGCTGTTCCCAGCGTTTGCATGAAAAGTACAAAGATATTCAAGAGATGGTAAAACAAGCAGCCAGTCAAACAGAACAGCATTCAGCTTAACAAATCTTCATTCAGCTTAACAAAGTATTTATATGTTTTCTGGGAGTAGTCCTCCTTTCAGAGGCTCAGACATATGGACAAAGCAGAGTTGACTGGTTCTGAATAAAAGTAATGATATGTATTCTTATGTGTATATTGCTGCAGATATGTATATATACTGTTGCATGCCAGACAACTTCAAGAGAAGCAAAATACAATGTTCAGTACCCAGCGTGGTGTTGGTGTCAATCTTCTTTTGAATCAAAAGCAGGTTTTGAATCTCAGTCACCAATCATAGATATATTCACAAACATATGTGATGTATTTCCTGCTTGTACAACAAATATTCTACCTGAACAACAGAAGTAAGAATTATGGCAATGGGAGTACAGTTCATTATTTTACAGAAATTTTGCTGTAGGTTAATCTCCCCCAAAAGAAACCCACACTACCTTTTTCACATATTTTCATAATGTAAAATACATCTAAACACCTAAATTGTTGGAAGTTCTTACTGAAACACGGTTCACAGGACTGACAATCATTCAAGGTCATGAAAAAGCAATGCTGCATGAAGAAGCAAAAGAGCATGGTTTTCCTCCTGTTATCTGAGGGCTTTTCTGGGTTTTGCAGACAGAGCTGACCACACCGCTGACTCCTAATTTTCAGGACTCCATTCCTGCGCCAGCCGCACCAGGACAACGGGGCACCAGGACAACGGGGCACCAGGTGTTCTCCTCCTTCTCCCCACCAACATGCAGCAGTATTTTTCCAGTGCTGAAATTAATGGACTTAATTAATGGAGGGCTCCATTACCAGCACTCTTTCTCACATTTGTTATTGTCCACACACTAAACAATAGATGTTACACTTTCAACAATATGCTGTTAAAAAAAACATGTTTTAAAAAAAAAAACCAACACATGAAACACCACCCAAAACTGCTGCTATGTATGACTGATTCCTTGCTTTATTCTAGCTTTACATGAATGTGTCAGACTTGTGCCTGAGGGCACCAATAGGCCCTGCCAGGACCCCCAGGGCCTCCTTCCAACTGCCCGCAGCCCAGGGCTCCATTTCAGCCCCCAGGGCCATCAGTCCCGATCCCAGTGATGCCCCAGCAGGGCTGGTCTTCAGCTCCCCACAGCCCTGCCCTGGCCAGCCATGGGCCCCGCTGACCCAGGCCCACCAACAGGCTGATGTCCCAGCCTGGCCTTGGCCCAGCCCTTTCCCAATGGTGGTGTGCAATGCCCCTGGCTGGAGCAGGGGGACAGGCCACGGTTGCCAGGCCCTACCCTGCCACCCCAGGGCCTCCCCGCCACTGCCAGCCCCGGGAGCCCCTGGTCCCCATGATGCCCTGATGTACTGCTCCAGATTGTCAGGAAGTTGTTTGGCTCAGCCCAAATTATCATAGAATCATAGAATCATTAAGTTTAGAAAAGACCGCTGAGATCACCTAGTCCAAACGTCAACCCAACACCACCATGCCTACTAAACCTTGTCTTGAAGTGCCACATCCATATGTTTTTTGAATACCTCCAGGGACGGTGACTCCACCACCTCCCTGGGCAGCCTATTCCAATGCCTCACCACTCTTGCAGTAAAGAAATTTTTCCTAACATCCAATCTAAACCTCCCCTGGCGCAACTTAAGGCCATTACCTCGCGTCCTATCGCTGGTTACTTGGGCAAAGAGACCAACACCCTCCTCACTACACCCTCCTTTCAGGAAGTTGTAGAGAGCGATTGGGTCTCCCCTCAGCCTCCTCTTCTCCAAACTAAACAACCCAAGTTCCCTCAGCTGCTCCTCATAAGACTTGTTCTCCAGGCCCTTCACCAGCTTCATTGCCCTTCTCTGGACATGCTCCAATACTTCAATGTCCTTCTTGTAGTGAGGGGCCAAAATTACAGGAAGGCCAAAAGTTTTGTGCTACATAGAAAATGTTTTCTACAACATCATTTCTTAAAAAAATATGACTCTACATCTTATAGTTCCAGCTTTTCTGTACTTTTAGTTCCAGTAATCATTTATGTGCTGCTATCCCCAATAATGACTGTCATGAAGTCTTGAAAACCGAAATACGTAAAGAGGATCCTTGTTCCTGAAAGTCTGAAGCCAAAGCAAGACATCTACTGATTTCCATGGCATTTCACAGAAACCTCCACACTCGCATGTGCGTCAGTCATCTGAGCGAGACACTGATCGACATCTTCACCTCAAGACCAGGAGTTAAAGAAAGCAGCACCTCACTTGCATATACAAATCCATATCAATCAAATCTGTAGCAAAAATTACACACTTAGGACAACACCTCTGGCAGGAATACCTATTCTTTCTTTTTCTTACTCTGAGACACAAAAGATCATCAAATGAATATTTCTTCCCACTTTTTTACCTACATTGTAAAACCGCTAGCTAATTTTAGTGTTACTTTGCATCTTCCTTTTATCCCTCAGATCACACTGCTTCCTTATTAGCAAAGAGATGAAGACAAAATAAAGCAAAAAATCCTTGGTTAGTTACTATGATGCCTAAACTGCAGAATGCTTAATATTTTCAAAATCGTTTTACCATCATCAGGTCATTCCTACCCAGTTTTCAAAATTAAAGCATTCTCACAAAAATATGAAGTTTTCAGGTTTTGAGCTATTTGGGGTATTAAGCTTTCCATGCTTTTTTGATCAAGAATGATATAAAATGAATCACATACATTTTCTGCTGAAGCGATGACGGGTCTTGACCCACATACTTTCTATCAAACAGTCTTTTAAATAGCTAGGTTTCTTAGGAATACAGTTAGAGATAATTATTGTTATTGCTGTTTCTAGCAAAATTCCTACCACAGCAATATTTATTAAGTTAACATGCTATTTTTCTGAATCTTGTAAGAACACCTCTCACGGGCATTAGAGTAAACGTATTTCTTGCACTGACAATGTTGCAGAAATTATCTTTTGATTGCTATAGTCAATTTTTCATATTTTACTGCAATAAAATTAAAATTTAATCAGAACTTCAAGATTTAAAGCAACCCTGGCAAGAACTTGTTTTATAGAACGCTCAGTAATAAGCAACATAATACCATAACTCTGACAACTGGGGGAGGGTGTTGCTTTAAAAAAAGACAGCTCTACTTAATTATTTTAAAAATCTTTTGTTGTGGCAAGTAATGAGAATTATATTGATCCTTTCACTTGTCTTGTAGATGAAGGTGTCTTTGATCACATACACATTATGAATTCCCATGGCAATATTTAAAAATTCCCTTTCCTATCCCTGATCCCAAAGTACAAGCAGCTTCTACAGGGGAATAAGAGTGATATTTTAGATTAAGAAGATTATTAGATCTCGGTTCTTAAAAGCAGTTTCCTTTAAAAAAGAATACAGAAAAAAAAATTAAAACATCTGTGACATGAGGTACAGGGAACCTGCTTGTACAAAGGAAAGACAATCGTCCTATAAATTATAAGCTCCTCAACAAATGGATTTTCTATTTTTCCATAGGCAAGACAATGCTTAGTAATATACTGATTTTGTAAAAACTTAAGACCCTACCCCAGTAATAAGTAAAACTTCAATATTACATTAAATCCAAAAGTAAGCATCCAAGGTAAGACTGGAAGGCAATACCTCAGCCTCATGCCTTTGCTGACTGATCTTCTCAAAACGGAAAGACACCTTTGTTTGCCTATAGACCACATGGTGGAATTCACCTGACCTATTTCCAGATGTCTGAAGGTTAAATGCCTAAATCTAAGCTAGTCACATAAATTCACAGAATCATAGAGTATCACAAGTCGAAAGGGACCCATAAGGATCATCGAGTCTAACTCCCTGCTCCTCACAGGACTACCTAAAACTAAACCATACGACTGAGAGCATTGTCCAGATGGTCCTTGAACTCTGACAGGCTTGGTGCCATGACCACACTTAGCGGTGTGCCCAGCTGGCCACGAAGGCCAAGAGCATTCTGGCTTGNACTCAGTGACTCCTCAGATAGTTAATGGAGAAGTCATCACATCTTCCATTTTTCCTATTTATTATACTCAACTTCCACACTTATGTGGCTAATCACAGCTAGGCATTCCTATCAACAGTGCAACAGGCACCTTCAGAAGCACCTAAAGGGATAAAAACTCAAGAAAAGAAGTAACCCTATTTCTTTCCACTTAAAGTACAGCAGCTACCTCTGGGCAGCTAAAGCCAGGAAAGATGGAATTGATTTCTTATGTCAGTCTCCTGATTTATGAAGGTAATATTAGGATGTATTTTATCCAAAACTTGCATAGCCTTTGTTGTCTTTAAAAGACATGTAAACAGGACTCAGAGCCCAGTTTCTTACATGATGACAGACAAACTGAAGGATCCTAAACACAGAAGGGAACAAATATATAGAAAAGATAATTTGCATAATGAATGCAGGATGTGTGTAAAAAGGTGAAAAGTTTTAAGCAGGGCACCTAGTGTCCCTTTCCTGCTCTTTAAATGGCTTGTTTTGGAAAGAAGGTTTCATTATTCACTGGATATGATGTTCTAAGCAATAATCAAAAGCTGCAGGGATTATGGACATAATCTGAAACTGCTTCTTAGAAAGTGCTATAGCAGGCTACAGCAGAATAGCCAAAATTGACGAAGAATACCAGAGAAAGAGCTTTAGCATTCAAAAATATTCTTAAAAGTAGACTCTTCATTTTGATTCTCTATTAAAGCAAGAAAGACTCACATCTCTGATAAGACAAGGAACGTACAAATCCAAGTCAGTGCTTAAAAAGAAATGAAAGGATTTTTGCAAATCAGTCAAAGTTACATGAATATTTATACCCATAACAGACAATACGATCATTTTCCATTTACCATGTAGGTAAAACAGCAGTTCCTATCGAATTTTTGAATGAAGATGCACACTGAGCAATTTCTCTAGTTTCTCTTCCTACATGTCTAATAGAACACCTGGTGGAAAATAGCTCATTGAAGTTAATTAGCCTTCAATTATCACCAGTTACATTTCCAGCTGTTCTGTTTCATCCTAGACTTCTTAATTTATGCATCTGGCATATTCAGAACTGTTTCCTCCATACATATATGTTCATAACAATAAGAAGGAAGAAACTATGTTTCTAGGGAATTAATCCCTCATCTGTCAGATTCACGGTTGCAACTTCATTAGTAATTGAGTGCTAGTAAGCTTGCAATTTACAGTAATTATATTTCTACACAGAATCAAGCCAGCTTTTTACTTAGTTGTTTATGGATATATATATTCCAATAAAATTCATGAAAATGAATCTGTATCATTTGAGGAATCTAAGGTATACATTCTTACCACTGCTTTTACAATGAAGGTCAGATAAATCCTGATATACTCTGAGGTTGTAAAATAAAGTTCTTAAGTGAAAGACTAAGAGCTCACTAGTCTGTACCATAAACGTATTGATAAAGTGAATACTACTCATGGTCTTTGCAGTTAAAGAAAAGAAAAAATAAACCTGATTTTTTATATGGCATGTAATGACACACCAGATATTAAAAAAAAATCAGAAGACAAAATTTAGTACTCTTACATTAAATATATCCAAAGAACATTAATTTCCTCAAATATAGTAATTATTCCAACTTGTTTCATGAATATAACTTTAATTTTTTACTTATTTACCTTGAATATTGAAAATTTCAATAATATTTTCCAAGGCAATTAATTACATAAGCTACGTGTTGTTTCTGTCCCTTAATTGGATGGCAATTTAATAATTTCTTCAATTGCAAATTCAGAATTAGGGTTTGTGAAACACTACTTATTTGTGTGATTAACTTTCTGTGAGTGTTTGTGCAAACAAAACATCAGATGGCTCAGATGTCACCCATAAATGAACGTAAGAGCAGCATGATGAGAGGACTCATATGTAAATCTCATGAACACTACTGCATTCGTTAGCAGTTGCACCCACTCCCCCAAGGAAAATCCACACACAGCCCTTCTTCCTTCACACTCCATGCACAGAATGGTTGTCAGTAGCTCCAGTACTACTTTTTTGCTGAAAGAAAGGTGAGATCAGCCCTTTATACCACTGGATTCCCACAACTTCTTCCTGGACGAACTGGCAAGACACAGACTGGATGGGTGGTCTGCGAAATGGATGGGAAATTGGCTCACAGACCACACTTGGAGGGTGGTGATCAATGGTTTTTACTCAGGCTGGCAGCCTGCCACATGTGGGATGGATCCCCTGGTGATCAGTACTGGGCCACATGCTGTGCAACATCTTATTAAATGGTCTGGACAATGGGATTGAAAGCACCCTCACCAGATTTGCTGATGATGCTATATTGGCTGGTGAGATGGACACATCAGAAGGGTGAGCCATCTTACAAACAGACGTGGACAGGCTGGAAGAGTGGGCTAGCAAGAACTGTATGAAGTTTAACAAAGACAAGTGCAAGGTCCTTCACCTGGGATGATGTAACCAAAAGCCCAGGACAGGGTAGAATCTGTGTGGCTGGGGAGCAGCCTTGCTGAAGGGGACCTGGGCATCTTGGTGGACAACAAGCTGAACATGAGTCAGCAGTGTGCCACTGCAGCAACAAAGGCAAATCAGATCCTGGGCTGCACCTGCAGGAGCATTGCTAGCAGAGATAGAGACATGATCATCCCACTCTACTCAGTGCTTGTCAGGCTGCACGTGGAGTACTGTGTCCAGTCCTGGTCACCACAATTCAAGAAAGACACAGACATACTGAAGTCCAAAGGAGGGCCACAAAGATAATCAAAGGGCTGGAGAACCTGCCCTATGAGGAAAGACCGAAGGAGTTTGGTCTTTTCTCTCTGGAGAAGAGAAGGCTCAGAAGGGACCTCATCACAGTATTCCAGAGGATGGAGGCTCTCTCTTCACAAGGAGCCACATGGAGAGGACAAGGGGAAAAAGGTACAAGTTGCATCGGGAAAGGTTTCATCTCAATGTAAGAAACATTTTTTACAGCAGGAACAATCAATCACTAGAATAACTTCCTCATGCCCGTGGTAGAGTCCCCATCACCGGAGGATTTCAAGATGCAATGGGACAGGTTGCTACATAATCTCATCAAAGCTCCCTTTTCTACAAAAGGTTGGACCAAATGACCTTTCGAGGTACCTTCCAACCTGGGGTCTTCTATGAGTATTTGCATAATTCATCTTATGTTCTCAGAGTTATAGAAGTGAGTATTTTTGTTGTCTTTTATTGTCACCAGGTGCTGAACTAACAAACAAGTCCTGGTATGACAGTCCTTTCTGAGACAGCTCTCTGCTTGACCCCAACCTCTGCCAAGGGTGGAATTTTGTCTGAGTAAGAAATATGGATTTAGGCTGAGATTAATATATGCCTATATTAGGGGTATTTCTGAGACACTCATCATAGACTCCCCTTCCCACTAGGTGTTTCCTACAGGTAATGGACAGATCTGAAGTGCCACCTGAAAGTGTACTCTTTCCATTGACGACACAGGAAGTGAAGGACAGCTCGGGCTCTTAACCTGCTTGCTTATCCAATATACCCATCTTAAATGGGAATATAAAGGCCTTGGTCAACAATGAGTAATTGGCACTTAAGATTAGAAGTTGTATCCACAATTTCCTCTTCCTGGTTGTGATAGGACAAATACTAGTTTTCAAGAAACCCCGTTTAATGAAACTGTGGGGTTTAGTCACCTAGACAGTTACTCATGAACTCCCACTCTGCAGTCTTAGCTGTGTTTCATTGAGTTGGTACAAATGAATTACTAATATATTTTTACAACTGTTATTTGGAACGTCTTTCCTGTTGAACTAAAATATATATATCTATAGCTATGCAAGACTGTCAAATGTGTATTTTCCAATTCTAAACATGCAACACTTGACTAAGCTGTAAGTGGTAATTACATTTCTAATATAACATGACTAACTACGCCTTTCTTCCCCTTTGTTAGCTGACTTAACTTGTTAGTTAACAAGCAGTTCATTTTTCCAGCGTTGGTAGTGTAATAATTATCAGAAGTAGCTTTCTGGGGTCTGCACACAAGACCAGTCATACTGGGTGGTACCTTGGTGCTTCTCCTGCTACCAACTACCGTTACAAACAGGCTGCCTTCTGGTTTGTGGGAGCTTGGCATCCTCTTAGCTTTTGTGTTCCCCTGTGAATCCTGCCCTCTTTTCTCAGGGTATCATTTCTCTGCAAAGGCCAGGGAAGCTACCTGCCCAAACTTACATGGCCAAGTCTCAAAAAAGTTGCGGAGGAGAACAGGTAGCATCTTCACAAAGGTAGAGCAAGAGAAAGGAAGTAACAAACAACCCCCTCGCCTCTTTCCAAAAGAAGCTGAAAGAAGCGTTGAAGGTGGAAAGTCCAGATATAGACCAGAGGCTATGTTAATTTTCTTCCCTTGTCACCTTCTGTCGGGTGAGAATTGCTCTTTGTCCACCTCAGACGGTTCAGAAAAGAAATGAGACACTTGTAATTTTTCTGCCTATGGGAGGAAGCTGGCAAGACAGAATTTTTTCTCCATTCGCCTTCATACACTGTGAGAGTTGGAGTCTTGCAGAGCTGTCTCTGAAGCAAAGGAGGATGATGGAGGAGGATACTGTTACGTTGCCAAAGGAGAGAAGACATCTGCAGATGCCATAATGCAGAACATATAATTTTGCCTAAATGTAAAAAGTGTTCACGTTGAGGCAGAAAGAGGTAGCTAGGATAAGGAAGGGCAGTGCTTGTAGTTCAGGTTAGTTGAGGGCAACCTCAAGGTTGTTCCTAAATATTAGTGGACATCAGAATTGCTGGAAGTGAGCAAGAGCAAAATCTTCTAGTTCTACCCATAGACTGCACACATCAAAGACAGTTACTCTTAGTTCCAGAATGAATAACTGAATAATTCAGTAACACTGTACCAGTCAGTGATTTTTAGATGTGTCTGGCATGAGTACTGGTCATATAATTCTAAGAAAAATTCCATGTGTTTTATGTGAATATGAGAGAGGTTTATTCAGCCCCCTTTGGATTGCTTCACACAAATCATATTGCACGAATGTTGACACATTAAGATATGGAGTAAAAGGAGTGTGTAGTAATGGGGAATTTAGATTCCCCAGAATTAAGGACTGAAAATCATTACCAGTATTAGATGATACACATGCACAGAAAGCCAAATAATTGTACCTGTCAGTGGAGGAGAGCAGTCTGATAGCAATATGTATTCATTCATTGTAATCAAGCCAACATTAATATATTCCAAAGTAAAAGGATTACAGACATCTCATCAGAGAGCTCTGTCATTCAATTGTGTGAATCCTATTTACACCTGTCTTACAGAAATTAAAATTTCTAACAAAAGCTGTGTTAGCATTTGCCTGTTTAATTAAAATTATATATATGATTCTGTGCTCCAAGCTACCAATGTGAGCGGTTTGCCTTACATGAACATTACAAAACTGAAAAAGAGAAAACTAAATTCTTAAGCTAACAGCAACTGACCTAGTTGTCATAGGTCAGATCCTGATCTTACTGGCTGAGTATCTCTTCTGACATTTGTGCAGATACAGAGATCAACGAGAATGCTAGTTAATGTTTATTTAAAAAAAGAATGTTGAAGATGAAAAGATGAGCATATCACATTAAAAGAATATAATGTTTTTCCTGAAAAAATTATATACTAAGTATGTTATTTTTAAAAATTACAGTGTTTCTAATACTATATATAAATGCTATTACTGTATTTTAAACTGGCATATTTTTAATTTATAGCTAATGTGTTTAATATAAAGCATGTTAAACAATCAAATTCAGAACAATTAAGTACCTAGAAAACAATAAATTTATTATTGTCCTGATAGACACCACATTTTAACTTCCTTCTTTAATAGGTAACTGGCTTCAGTGGATAAGAAGAAAGCAGGAGCTGTAATATGACTTGGCTTTAGTTAAGTTGCAGTTACCAAGCTGTGTTCTGGGGACACGTGGTGTTTGACTATACTAAGAACATCACTTCAGGAAAGCAATTTAAACCATATACTAGCAATGGGTGCTGAACCCTGAAGGCCCCTAAACCTAGAGTTAGATTACAAAGTTCCCAGTATTCATAGACACAGGCTTTTAGACAAGATCTGAAATTTCCTTGCTCAAGATTGTAGATGCCAAAGATCCCCTGTGATTCGAAGACAAACAGGGAGGCTCTCCACCACCTAAGGTGTCACAAGAGCTACGTCTGCTCAGCCCCCTTTGGTTGAGCAGTGGTCCTGCCACCCTGCCAGATGGGTAGAGCAATTCACTGGGAAATGGGTTCCAGGTGTTCCTAGGCCTGAGGGGGCTGAAGTCATAGCTCCTCATTCCCAACAGTAGTTTGCCCTGGCCCCTACCTCTCCCATGGGTGAAAGCAAAGCTGTGGAGCCAGAGCAGCATCGAATTGAGCTGTATGGCCAAAATACTGTAGCTCAGCCCTTCCCTGTCTATAGAGATTGCAGCATGTTCACACTATGACTAACTGGCTCCAAGTAGTACAGTACAAACAAGTACTTATAAAAAGACTGCATTAGACATACTAATCTACGTTTCTATGTTGCCCCATGTTATTTGCGTGTCATATTTCTGATTAGTGGTCTGCATCAAAGATGTGTTGCAATCCCAGGACAAGTTAGCAAATTGTAATAAGGAAATGTCTGTGAAGAGGTCTAGTGATGCATAGTTTGTGGGTTCCTATAGCACCCATCCCTGTGAAACCAGGGAGAGGCACAGGCACCTCCAGGGCAAAAGTGGAAGCAAGAGACCTGGAGCGTGTCCTTAGCTTTGCAAAAGCCTTTAGACTTATCGCCTAATCTCCCTGTGCTACTATCACCCATCTATAAAACTGAACAACTGCTTCACTACCTCTCATGAGTGTGTTGTGAAGAAAAACCCATTTAGAGTTTACAGAGCTTCACATATTATGGGAATAAGCACACCAGAAAAGCCTATGAATTAATGAGTAAGGACTGGTTCTGCTGATGCCATTACGTGCTCCTGCCTATAGTACCTCTCACATGTAGTTAGCATCATTAAGGCTCTCTCTGTTGTAATACGACACAGAAACGAGACCTGATGAGATCCGTAGAAAAGAAATAACATTCCTCTTCACAACAGCTGCTCAACCAGAAACTCAGGTAAAGTGAACTAATGGACGTTTCTGGTTTTACTTTTGAATTTAAAAATGTAGAATGTTACAGATCACTACCTACTTACACCACTGCATTTCTCATTTGCTAATAGTGACATTTCTCCTCACTGAATCCAGGATTAATTCTTGTAGTTAAGTAAGGAAAATAAAGTGGCTGATTTACCTGTGATATTTAATTAACTTTGCATGAGCTATTTATGAATAAAAGGTAAATGCAACTGTTGCCAATTTCTGTGTGCTTCTCTAGTATGACCAGTATGAGAAGTCAGAACTGTTTGCTTATCTACTCATACTTGGTACGATTACATTAGAAAATTGGATTTTTACAAAGGCAATAGTCTGTCATCATCTCTCTGTCTTCTGCAGTATTTGCATATGTAAATTAATCTATCCCTATGTATGTAAATGTGCAGATTTACCCTGAACCTTTACATCAACTATTGTGCTTATTATTTGGTAAGAATCCAGTTGTCACAGATCAAGACACAGAAGACCCTGTCTCCATCTTATGCAGTCTACAGAAAAATTAAAATGCACTGGGAGCCCCAGTTCTGTCAAAGGACAATTCTTTCTTGAGTAGCTTGTTTGATTTTGAATTCTCTTTAATGCCAGGCTTACGTGATGGGAGATTCATGGAAGTAGTTTAGGATAAAATAAAATAAAGATTCTATTAAATGGCAATTAGAATGATGCCTCTGTGATGCCAGCCCAAATAGCCTACCAAATAGGCTAATAAGACAACATGTTCTCAGAAAATGGCAATAGAAAACCTTTGTTTCAGGGAATTCCTGCACTTGCTTTCAAGAATATTTTTAAAATAACTGCCTCTGGCATCCATCCCACATTAATTAAGGGTTTGTTACTCCTGAAAACTGTCACACTTTAATTCAGAGGGAAACTTCCACATCCAAACCCCCTTGCCAGATTTAATTCCTCCTCAGAAAGCCATTTTAATCAGCAAAAAAGATACTTCTGGTTTTCTTCTGGAAAACAACATACTGACCACCTTTGACATTACAGTTCTTTTTCCCAAGAATTAATAAGCAATCAGTAGTTGTTTTATTGTGTGCTTCATGAATGTTGTCAATTCTAATAGATCAGCATGTTGCTTGCAGTAATCTGCAAAAGTTTCTCCTTTTTGGTTTATTAACATCTATATTACACTTGTTTTTAACAAACAGTAATTGCTCATTAATCCTTTATTAAAAACCTTGCTATGAACTGCAAGCATGGAATAGATACTGCTGCCAAAGTCACCTCAGAAACTTGCAAAAGTGTTAGTTAATCAGCTAAGTGGCTGGAGGGCCCTGTAGCTTTGAAAACCAAAGGTTCTTTCCAGACAGTGACAGATAAGAAAGTTGTTTTCTGGTCATTCTTCTGGTCTAAGAAAGTGCAAAATACCCCACCCCACCCCAAGTCCCTCCTTGATTATCTTAACTCCAGTTCACACCCCCGAGTGCTCTGTACCCCTCAGATCTAACTGTGAAGATCCTTCTTTAATCATTCATGGTGAGAACAGAAGTTCACCTGAGATCAGTTTCCCTCTTCAGCCTGTGTTGAACCAGTTTCTTCACCTTTCTTTGCAGTGTGAGGGATGTTATGGTGACATCTCTGCACTACTGCTGAATTCCAAAGGGTCAGTGCTGCAGCGTGTGGTGGCAGAAGCCAAGGTGAATCCCTGACTTTAGTGTTAACAACCAAATCAATCTAATGCCGTGTGCCTGCAACTTCTTTCCTTTTTGCAAACTGCATGCTGAGGCCACACTAAATATTCCATTTGGCTTTAGTTCAGTAATCTTAAATCTTTTTAAATCAGTGGGGGGACACCTGTGTATTTCTGTAGCAGTAGAATTAGGCCCTATGGCTCACCTAATAGGAAACATAAAAATAAGAAGACGTGTTATGTAATTAGGTATGTTTCTCCAGGAAAAAAACAATCAGTCCTGACATAAGAGTATGTGAAGCTGTGCCACCCTGCTCCTGCATGAAAAGGTTAAAATCAGTCTATCCGGTCCTCAATGAGATGTTTCCATCTTAGAACGTCAATCACATATTTTCCAAGTAACTTCAGCCACAAAGTATGCTGAAGTAAATGATTTGAATTAAAGCTATTAGTTCATATTATTATTATTATACTATTATTAAGGAATTGGAATACGTACAATGTAACGGGAACAGTACAGACCTGTACATATTGAAACCTGAATTTCTTTACTGATCTCCTGGATCATCTCAGGCAAGACATTTCAATTTCTCTGTATCTGTTCTATCTTTGCCTGCTGAGATCTGTAGGCTCTTAGGAACAGGGACTGGATATGAACTCCCTCTCATGCTGTGTCTTCGAGCACAAGAAGACACTAGCACAGTTCAGTTTTCTCTGAGGCCTCCAAGAACCACGACATAAATATGTAATAATGATGTGGTCCATATTAGGAATGTAGAATAGCAGCTTATTTGTTTTTAGAAACTGCTTTAAAAATAGGTGGATACTTTTAATTAAGTTAAAATAAGGTGATTTTAGCATATTTTCAGTAGTGGGAAAAGGTTGATTAGGTTGGGAGCTGGTCTTGGTTAGCCAAATGCTGAACTGATTCTCTTGATTTGACATATCCTTTCCTGGCATAAAAATAAACAATAATGACAAGTTTTATTTTTAATCACTGAAACTCACACTGACTGTGCAGAGTGAACCTTCATCAGTTCTGCTGCATCTTGTGAAGAACAGGGCTAAACCAGAGTAACCTCAACCAAGGAACTGGAGCTAAGAGTAATTATCTTCTGAATAAGTTGTCCTCAAGAAAAAAATAATTAAAAGACTGGAAGAAAGAGATCAGGGCTGGTATTGACAGTAGTGGTTGGCTAGGTAGAGATCTGGGTTTATATGCAGTGCTTAATATGTCATTCAAAATCAAAGCAAGGTGGGATATGCTCAAGAGTTTGGAAGCATGTGTGTATCCACAACAGAGTCTCTTATTTTAAGGGTTGTGCTGACCACTTGAGAAGAGGTGTGACCTCCACCCTTGACAAAGAGGTGACCTCCAACCTTGGCAGAGAGGTGGCCTACATCCTTCCCTTTGCTAGCAGATGTTTTGACATCTCCCAGAGCGCAGAGTTATCACTTGAGTTTTATGTTACACCAAACACCTTAAAATCCAGACTTAAACTTTACTTCTTATACTGGATATCATTGCCTCAAAAATCCTGATTTTGAAGTTGTTTTGCATAAGATTAGGAAGATGAAAGCCAATTAGTTCCACTTTGTCAAGTTTAAGTTATTCCAAGGCAGTTTAACAAAGGCTTTTTAAGCAGAAGAAATATCCCAGTTTCACGGAGGAGCATGGCAACATTTCCCTGCGTCCCTTGGTATTCAGAGGTCTGCCTGTTAACTATTAACATCTACCGTGGGACATCCAGCCTGCACCAGAGTAACACCCGGACAGGAAAAACCCTTCCTCCTCCTCCTCCCTTGAGTCCTTTAGCGTTTCCTAATTAGCGCTCTGGAAAGGAGTTGGGATGTTTCAAACGTAAGGTCAAGGGAAACTCTGTTAACTGAGAAAGTCACGCGCCTGCTTTGGGGCTTTGCCTCAGCAGGATCAAGCTGGGAAGAGGGATAGAGCAGCCCAGCCGCCCTGGGCCCTCTTGGCAGGCCCTGGGGCCTCCTTCCACCCCCCCAGTAACCCCAGCAACCCGCCGGCAGGCCCCAGCGATGCGGTAGGGTTTCTGGCTGGCAGCCATGCAGAAGGGTTTCCATGGCCACCCGCTCCATGGCCAGGCTCCTCGCTGGGAGGCTTTGTGCGGCAGCGGGGCAGGACGGGCAAGGGCGGCAACTCCCCGTGCGCCTGCCTGCAATCCCACCTCTGTGTGATGGGCTCCCTCTCCACCTGTGCCCCATAACTTCTGTCACTGCATGCACAAAGTTACCTATTTCTTCCCCCTCTTCTTCTTTTTTTTTTTTTCTTTTTCTTTCCACGGGTTTTTAAAAATTTGGCTTAAGAAAAGAAAACTTCTTACCTTTCCCAGCATTCCCAATACAGGCTGCAAGGCTGGTCCCTGGAGCAGCTAAGCCATCCCACAAAGAGTTAAAAAAAGTACCACCCCAACCACGAAAACAAACCTAATAAAAGACACTGTTTTGTGGCTGGAGCGAACTCTTTGGAGATGTCGTTATCCCTGTGGACAGCTGGATCCCCGGCCCCTGTCGTCTGCGTGGTGGTGAGAGGATGGGGTGCGGAAGGCAGTGTCCCCACAGCCGTGCCCCTCCGAGCTCCGGCAGCCCCGGACCCCAGGCTCCAACCTTCGCTCAGGGGTGGATAGAGGGGAAGGGTATTCCACAACGGGCAGCTGCCACATGCCCGTAGTTGAGGGGGCACGCCTCAGAGGCAGGTTGAAAGCCTGATCTTTTGCCCTCTCCTTACTTCCAGGGCTGATACATAATGCATTGAAAGGTGGAGCCAGGCTTCATCCCTATGAAACCCTTAGGGATGGAAAATCGGAGATTACTTTTGAATTGGAAATGGTGCCGACAGTCCTTTGAGGAGTAAATCTATCCTGAGCAAACACATAGAAAGGAAAACTTTTTCTCCATTTTGCCAAGGGCATAGTTTCAAGGGTTCATTCTAGCTGTGCTCCATTCACAAAATTACAGTTTTCAGCAGAATACTTTTTTTGTAAGATTTATGTAGCAAAAAACTCACATTTGTTTTCTATGTTTCCCTTTCATACTGGGGAAGAAACTGCTCCATACAATTTCTCCAGCAAGCAGTACTCTTTCTACAGCATTTACTTTTCAAGTGTATGCGAAGAACCATGAAAAATAACGCATTTATTCCAATCTCAACAAACCTCTTCCCTCATTTCTAAGTATATGTGCCCCCAGGCTTGCAAACTACTCTTTGTGGGTATAGGATCTGTGCAAAGCAGCTTGCAGGTTCCCAGCTCACATTGGAAATCTGCTGCCACAGGGTGAACCAAATGATAAGATTGATGGACCCTGAAGATTTTTTTTATATTGTAGCTGCTATTATTACTGAAGAGAGCTCACAGGAGTGCCATTTTACAAATAAGCAGTAATGCCTGCCCTGAGGAATTTATACTTAAGCCTTTGCCTGTATAGCCGCTTTCATTTCTAGGAACTCAGTCTTTTAAGTATTGACAAGTTTCCTATTGCAGTCATAAATACATAGATGAGGAAATCAAGCCACAGAGAACTGAAGCCTCTTCCACAAACCTTACAAAAGGGTTCTGCAGGGCTGCCTTGAGGAAGCTGGAGTCCTAGGCAAGCAGATGCTGCTACTGCTCAGGAAGAACAGAGTCCAGCACGTTAGCAGTGCACAGCACAGCTCTGCATCAACGACTTGCTGAGATCCCAGGGCATGGGGTGGCAAACGCTGCCTTTCAAACCCTGTTCAGGCTGGACAGTCACGCTTCCGTATGGCACTGCCTCACTGCCAGGCTCAAAGGACCTGCAGAATCTGCACACCACAGCAGCCCTGGACAGCTCTAGTGTCCAGAAATCTTCTGTAAATGATGTAAGAAGTCACAATTCTTTGACAATGATCTTTATAATGTTCAGACTTTGCATCTTTGAAATACATCCCCAGGCAGTTTGTACTGGGTTTACGTGGCAAAGTTTTAGTAGCAGGGGGGCTGCAGGCGGGGCTTCTGTGAGAAGACACCAGAAGCTGCCCCCATGTCAGACAGAGCCAGTTCCAGCAGGCTCCAAGGTGGACCCATTGTTGGCCAAATCTGAGTCCATCAGCAACGCTGAGATAATAGATTTAAGAAAGAGCAAAAAATGCTGCACAGGAGCTGTGTGAGAGAGGATTGGGGAAAGTGTGAGAGAAACAAAACTGCAGACACCCAGGTCAGTGAAGCAGGAGGGGGAGGGGCTCCAGACACCAGAGCAAAGATTCCCCTGTAGCCTGTGGAGAAGACCATGGTGAGGCAGGCTGTCACCCTGCAGCCCATGGAGAGCCCATGCTGGAGCAGGCTCCTGACAGGACCTGTGGCCCCACAGGGGATCCACACTGGAGCAGTCTGTTGCTGAAGGACTGTACCCTATGGAAAGGATGCATGCTGGAGCAGCTCTTAAAGAACTGCAGGTTCCAAAAGTGTTCTGATGCTGCTTCATCAGCTGCCCTATCATACAATGCAAACAGAATACTGAGCACTAGATACATAAATCTATCCACACCATAACTCCTGAACTGTGAAAAATATGTGGGTGGAGAAGGAATTCTTCTGATTTGTTTGAGCCATGCTCAGTAAATTCACTCTTAACAAGTCCTAGAAGCTTTGGTCAATATATGTACTCTTACAGTTCTTTTCTCTTTCTGCATGTATGCTCCTGAGGGAAATCCTTTCCATACAATGAACTCAATGTCACAGGGCAAGCTAAGCATCCTTAAAGCACTAGAGCTGTAAGATCTTTATTTGATTCTTGAGTGGGGCACAAAAGCATTTGCTGACCCTCTCACAGGCATTTCCACACCTAAACAAAGCCAGGAGCATGGGCTGCTGTGACAGGCACTTGCTCAGTTTTCGGTTACTGACTGCCTCTTCCAAACTGCCTCTGTGCATCAGAAGCTCCTTATATTCTCTCTGGGCCAGAAATATATGAATTCTCTGAAGCTGGGGCTGGAATTTGCAACTCTGCGGACTGACATCATATTAAAACTGTCACTTCCCAAAGTGGTCTTACTCTTCACATGGCATCTCCTCACTTTATCACCTCAGCAAACAAGCAAGATCTGGGAGCTTTCATCTGGGAGCCTTGCTCCAAAAATACCTTACTGTTAAAGCTCTCTGAACAAGTTTCACAAGTATAAGTTATAAATAACATTGCTTGCTGTGATCTTAACAAGTAAAAAGAAAGAATATCTGTAAACTTTCCCTGAAAGAAAGCACAATCTGTCTGTGCAAGCTGATCCTGAACAGAACAGCACACAGCAACTTCCTCCTGCAGCCTTGTGAGAACAGGAAGGAGAAGGTCACGGATACCAGAAGTCTTGGTTAAGAAACTCACAGGGATCATGCAATGACAATATAGACTAATTCTATATCTGCAGAACAGAGGATTAAAAGGGAGCTCCTGAGACACTGTTTTCAGTTATCAATTGTCACAGGAGACCATGACACCATGACACTTTTCCTAAGTATATGAAGTTCAGTCTTAGAACTTGTTCATTGCCTGCATGACTCTTAGAAGGTTCCTGTAAAGTCAGACTGCTCTGAAGTTCAAAAATCATCTTACAATTTCATGCAGTTAATACTCTCTTGCTCTTTTGCCTACATTATCCCCCAGCTAAGATAGCTCTCCCCTCTCCTCTCAGGTTTATAGAAAGCAATTATATGTTGCTGTAATTCAGAAGGAAGCTGCTTCTCTCCTCCTTCATCCTGCTCCTCCTCCAGCAGTGAGCGCAAATTAGTAACAAAAATGTCAAGGCCACATGAAGCATCCCATCTTCTTTCCCCTCATAATTGTAGATTCATCACAAACTGTTGGCACATGTACTAGCCAGAAGCATACTCCACTCACAGATCTACCAGCTTCCCAGAGGGAATGACAGTCATGCTAGAGTCAGCTGAAACATCAACCCACAGAGCAGATGTTTGCTAGCAAAATAAGGAAAAAGGGCCAACAACTGACAACTAAATTGTATGGATGTTCACAGGGTAGTGCTCAAGCCAGTTCCTGGGCACTGTTAAATTTGTTAATACAGGTAGCTTCTGGGATCTAGTGGAAGCTCATGCCTTAAAATGAATCATCTTTCTCGGGACGTTATTCTTTATCAATAGATATGTGGTTTTACAAGAATTGCAGAGGGTACATTTCCTGCATAACATCTACTTCTGCTCTCTCTACCTTTCTGTAAATCCAGAGCAATAGGGACATTTACTGCTTACTGCTGACTGTAGCCAAAGATCTCTTTGAATAGAAGAGAGATGGCTCTGCTAAAGAGCAAAGCGCAGCCCAGCTGACATATGGACTGTAGCAGTGCGTGTCAGCCATTGTCTACACAGAAGTACCAAAGTATGCAACTCTAAAGAGAAAGCTAACAGCATCTGACTCTCAGCTCTTTTGCTTGAAAAGTGTGAGCCTGTGATCAATACTATTGATGAAAAGGTTCATTATTTTAACTAATACTGAAAGTTGCTACGGCCTGTATGAGCAGGTCAATATTTTGCATATGATAGCTGAAAAAAAATTACTTGAAAAATATTATTAAAAATCTTTTGGAAGTGGTTGAATAAAAATACTTTGGCATCTGTGTAGTACTTTTTCTTTTAGTACTTTTGCTTGTAAGAGAATTTAGTGCTTACAGAAGAGAGAGGTTGACAGCCAAGGAAAGATACCTGTTCTCTTCATTCACAGACCAGGTACATTAGGAGCATCTGGTTTGTTCTGAGCTTTTGAAGATGACTATCCACTTTGAAGTTTGTCTTTTCTGTCAATGAAGCCAGCAGTTTTTCATTTCCTTTAGTGGAAAACAAGAGGTACTTTGAGGCTTTCTTCTTCTCACATTATTAGCAGCACTTTAAATCTACATATTATAAAAGACACTTGTTTTTTAAACACTCATGATTTTCTATGAGAATATTCAGTGTGGGTGTTTATTTTATTTCTGTATTTTAGAGTAATGGCCCATTTTTCCTGTAAAGCATGGTCTGTCATGGTGTGGAGAGATGCACCCTTTCCTGGGTTAAAAACTGGCTGGATGGCCGAGCCCAGAGAGTGGTGGTGAATGGAGTTCAATCCAGTTGGTGGCCGGTCACAAATGGTGTTCCCCAGGACTCAGTACTGGGGCCAGTTCTGTTTAATGTCTTTATCAATGATCTGGATGAAGGGATCGAGTGCACCCTCAGTAAGTTTGCAGATGACACCAAGNGCCTAGGGAGGCAGTGGAGTCACCATCCCTGGAGGTGTTCAAACATGAGGATGTGACACATGTGGTTTAGTGGATATGACACTCCAGGACATGGTTTAGTAGATGTGGTGGTGTTGGGCTGACAGTTGGACTAGATGATATCAGAGGTCTTTTCCAACCTTTATGATTCTGTTTCTATGACAGATGGATACAGTCTGACAAGTAATTTTGAATCTTACCTGTTGGAATGCAAACACCATTTTAAATCGATGTAAGAGACTAATAAAGGAATTAATTATAACAATTATAACAATAAAAAGAACATGAATAAATATTAAAATTATAAGTAAATAGAACATCTTATCATGTGGTTTTATTCATATATTCCCACATGCGAAATGGAGGGAATGGTGTTATACGAGTGCATTGATCTAAATTAGACAAAGCAGACAGTCATATCAATGTCTAAACCTAAGGTATCATGGCATCTGAGAATAAACTAGAAAAACAAATAGAAAAAAAAAAGATAACACAACCTTCTAAATAATTTTACTAGTTCAAATGTTACATATTGCTGAACTTCAAGATGATGACTATCAGATCCCTCTGTTTAATCTAACCCTCTTTATTTAACTGTAGTATATCAGATTACTGCCATGTATGCCGTTTTAACATGGATTGTTTGGGGACAGAAACACAGACATTTATCTCGGCTTCTAATGATATTTAGAAGATCATTGAAATGCATCTTAGCTAAGTCAAAGGGAAAGCCATTCATCTAAGAACAAATAGTTAATGTAAGAGATGAGAGAATGAGAATACAGGAAATTTCATTTAAACACGTGAAAATCCTTTTTTTCCTGGAGTGTGGTTAAACACTGGAACTGGTAGTCCAGAGAAGCTGAGGCGTCTCCACCCTTGGAGAGGTTCAAAACCCTGGACATGGCCCTGAGCAACCTGCTGAAGTTGACCCTGCTTTAATCAGGGGGGTTGGACTAGACAGTCTCCTGAGGTGCCTTCCAACCACAGCTTTTCAGTGATTCTGTGAATAATGGTCTGTCTTAACTTACTTACTTACTTAACTTACTGTCTTACAGTAAGTCCCAGAGTGATGCTGCTGCTAATGTAAATGTGGCTGGACACAAAAGCAATAAAATACCGTGAAAGAGTAGGGAAATATGTATGGCACTGATGAAATAAGTACCTGAATTCTTAGCTCTGTTCTGAATCCCCACCTCAAAAACAATGTTAAAAAAATGGAGGTGATTCGGAAAGAGGTAAACAGATGATTAGTCACTTGGAAAAAAACATATTTCATAATCAGAATTCTTTCTGCTTGTTTTATGGCAAGATGGCTTGCTCATAGTCCTACAAGTTTATGCAGCAAAGTTTTCTAGCAGTGGAGAGCTTTATAACAGAACATAAAAAAGAGGAAGACTGAATAGCTCACTCAAAAAACCCAGAGTAGCAATAAGCTGCACTTTTTAACAAAAAGAATGACTTAGCATTTGAATAAGTTAAATCCTGGGAGGGTGGTATGAGCTGTGTAATGCAGAATATAATCTTGAATGATAATTTCTAGTCTTAAAATATGCTATATCTAACAGCATACATGGACACTGAAGAGGTCTGGACTGTTCCTTTCTTGGCGTATCTACCCAAATAGTTGACAATCATGGCCCTGCTTCACTGGGAAATATATACTGCAGAAGTAAATTAGAAGTATTATATGGTAGACTATAGATAGATGGTATTTAGAATATAGATGGTCTATAGACTATAAGTAGGCTATGGACAGACGGTCTTTGTATCTTTAAAAGAAAACACTGAACCTCTGAGGGTACTGCAGGCTCAGAGCAGTGTATGACTACATGTGTGATCACATTACGGTATGCCCCATTTCAAAAGCTGTAATTGTTATTACCAGATCACATTTGCTTTGTATTATGACTTACACACAAAATTAGCACAAGGATATTACAGGGTGTTGATCTATCTATGGAGGGGAAAAATGGGATGACCAGTAATGCCAAGACAGGTATAAAACCAGAAGGAGTAGTTTCAGTGTATAGGGACCCAAACTTAATGGCATATCAGGGTCACTCGAATTCTCTAGATAAGATCAGAGCAGGAAATGAATGCAAGGCTTATGCCTGCACAAAGAGGCCATTCTTTGCAGAGATACAAGTATAACACAAAGTGAGTGAGCAAAGTGTGCCTCCCACATTTCTTTCATTACTCATACCTAACACCTGCTAGTTAACTAACATCCATTTTTCATACTGGCCTGCTCCAGTTCCACTGAACATTAATGTCAGTAAAACAATCTCTCACTTCATGATACCTTGCACAGATAAAAATGGTAGTGCTGCCAAAGCCATGCAAACTGAATTCAGAGGTACTCAACAAGTTTTAAAGCAGGGTGTACCCCATTCCCTACCCTAGGGTTGCCATCAAATTAGGGGAAGAAGAAAGCAGCTCTCTAACTATGCCAAGCAACAACGTGTGACTGCATAGGGCTCAAAAAAACCTGAAAAAAAACAAACCTTCAAACAGGCCCAGTGGCAATTTTCCAGTTTGGGATGTAAGTAGGACACCAGACTTCATTAGCATGACAGTTCCTCATGGAACAGTTATGTAAATGCAAAATCACAATTTTATGTCTTGCCTGGGAAACATCATACCTGATGCACGCATTTGCACTGAAATGACCCTTGACAGACCAGTGTCTCAGAGGGACTGTTGTGCAGTTAATTATCACCGCCAGTATCTATAGCAGAATCTTATCAAAATCACCTGCACAGTTATTGAGCCAGCTTGCAAGAGCTTGGCAGATAGCAGCATGACCACATGTGGCTTTGGTCTGGAGAACTAACACTTTAAATCAGCACCACTCTGATGACTTCAGGGAGGCTGCAGTGATTTGCACTGCCTGAGAGTATAAATACATCAATATAGAGGGTCAGAAAATGGATCGATTACTATAGCTTTTACTATACAGTATGGCATCATGTACCGTACAGCAGAAAGGTAGTTGCTGATGAGACAGAGAATAGGGTCCTATACACACCTACATCTGCTGAATAGAAAAAGATGGAGGATACCCTCATAACCTTTGCTTTCTAGTGTGGCCAAACAAAATGTGGTTAGACACATTTATCCTGTAGTCTCTTACCATACTGACAAGATTCTGATGAATGAGGATTGCCCCAAGCACAATATTCTCTCTTTTTCATTGTCAGTGACTCTCCACATAAGCTGTCTTTCATGCCCTAATTCTTTATGCAGGTCTGTATACATTCTGGGCTGTGGTGCTTTGACATGCTAATGAATTTTGCTGTGCTGTTAATAACTCAAAGCTACAGGACGCCCAGTGATATCATCATTACCAGCCTGTGTATGATCATTTTGTTTTCTTGCCAAATTTTAGTCTAGCATTTTCAGCTGGGAGAAAAATAATGTGCCCAACTGGGAGGACAGGTAAGGAAGGGGTAGTTGGCATGATCCCGCATTACACTGACCTATACTGCTTGTGAGAGCTAAGGCACATGTTGGGAGTACAAGTTTAGCAAGGGCATTCACTTGCAGGGAAGGGCCTACCCATTGGCTGTTTTTGATCGTTTTCCAAATTAACTTTGTGCTGGGAAGAAGGAAGTGGAAAAAAAACTGTTTGCTGAATGTGGGTAAAGCAGGCACATTTAACACAAGTATTCCCAGGTAGCACCACCAGCCTGACCCTGACCTGACAGGGAGCTGAAGAAATAGGGCAGCTTTCATGACAGCCTACGCCTTTCCTTCAGAAACTGCCAGCGGGTCCTGGGTAAGTTTCTATTGTTCCCCTCGGGCAGTGAGACAGAGAGCCTAATTTTGTTTTGCATGGGCCCAGACCCCCATATCAGTACTTTTATAGCAAGTTTGAACTTTCAAAACAGTGTATAATCATTAACATCAAACCCTGCCATAGCCCATTGAGATGTTATCATAGTTTTCTAACAGGAAGGACATGCAGCAGGCTGTGTCCAGTGCCACACGGTGACTTTAGCAGTCACAGATCCCAGACTGTATTCTTAATGTATTAACTTGATGGTTGACTGTTACTTTGGAATAAAATAACATACATTTAGCACAAAAAAACTCCACAAAGCTCATTGAAATGCCTTACTTTTACCTGATGGTCATAATTCTCAAAGAGCTTTCTGATGGAGGTGAGCACTTTTATGCCCATTACCAGAGTGGGTAAAAAGAAGAACTTGAAGAGGAAGGGATTTTCCCACCCACTTTCAGTCATTCAGTGACCACGTGGGACGCATCCAGGTCCCCTGGGTCCTGTTCAGTGCACTTTTCCAGGTCTTGTGTTGCTTTGCACTAGCAGTCTCCCTAGGTTGCCTCAGTACTGCAAGACCATGACACACTGAGGTGCCTCCTAAGATCCACAACCCCACAGAAGTTTGTGATATTCAGCATCATACAGAATCAGGTCATTAGTTTTAGATTCAGAGTTTAGTTTGTGTTTTCTGTTCAGATTACTGTGTAAGAAGCGTGAAAGCCTCTCCCTGTATTTCCTGCATTGCTAAGGGCCAGCCCAGGGTTCCTCAGCTGCACAGCCAAAAGTGATTTTTCTTCTGCCCCAAGTACTAGAGGAAAATAACTCCCTGATATTTCCTTTCTCTTCTCATATCTCTCCATTTTCTAAAAGCACAACATCCCATTGCTTCTCACCTCCTGATATACAGTCACCTGTCACCCCCACACAGCCCAGCTCCATGCCATCTCACACCAGTTCCCATGAGAAGTCTCATCCCTTCCCTCACCAGTCCCTACTTCCCAGCCAGCACTGCTGTCACATGAGTGAAGACGAGCAAATGGAGAAACCCAAGCTCAGGCCAGCTATTGTTCTTGTTTCTGATGGCATCCCATCAGAGAAAGGAAAGCCAAACGAGGTCCAGCAATGGAGGGATGGAGTCTGCTGCTCCTGTTGTTTTGGGGGATGTGAAAGGCACAGACATTGTGCGTATTTCTCCTAGCCGTCCTGGTACCCTCCTTTCAAAACTCCTCCTTCTCCTCCGGGGATGACAGCCACACAGCAGGAAGGAGGATGGAAGCCAGATGCCCAGCTCAGTCCCTCAGCCAGCACAAGGTACCAGGCAGCTTGTTCTGACCTTTTCCAGAGCAGGCAGTGGGATGGTGACTGGTGCCAACCACCAACCAGCCTACACAGCAGCCAGTGCTATGGCTGGCCTTTACTGGGACAAACACTGAAACCTGCATTATCTGTATTGCTCTCTATTCTTATCTTTCTTTTTGCATTGCATATTACTAGTAGACCACACATGTCAAGTAGATACTATTTGTAGAAACCATGTCTCTTAGTTAACACGAAGCTCTTGAATAAAATTCATGAAGAAAAATAAAAATCCCATCCTATTTTATACCCATTTTCTATCCTTCAAAAGCATGTGTTTCCTGGTTTTTATCAACTGTATTATCACACGACTGCTGATTACGTAAAATACAAACTTCATGCTTGTATCATGCTTGCTTCACCAAGTAGGTAGTGAGGATACAACAACACAAAAGCACCCACTTTTCTTAATACTGCAACTTTAAAAGCCCCTTGTTTTGGCTGTTGTCAAAAGCCAGTGGTATTCTCCCCATGCAGGCCTGAAAAGTGCCAAAAAAGAGTGCAAATGTAATGCTTCTGCTTATCAGTTACCTGGCAGGCATCTGTGGCAATTAGTTGCCAGAATTTGGATTTGGCTGGTCAGCTGCTGCTGTGGTCCCTATCTGTGCAGTATTTCCTATATAGGGAGACAATTTCTTCTGACTCACAATGGATTTGCAGCTGTGAGGGTCACACTTCTGACAGCATCAATTTGATTTTATTCTTTCTTTTATGACTTGAAATCTCAGAGGATGCCGCACCTGACTGAGGAGGAGCAGAGCTTTTCAGACCTCAAGACAACTTTCAGATGTTATTTTTCTTGGGACTCTAGTGCAGTATTGCTTATAGGCTGTAGAAGGTCACTGCCCCAAAGCATCCATATAATTAGATCCAGTGAATGAAGGAACTAGATGGGAGCAACCTAAGGAGTCACAGCCATTGTCATGCCTTGTCCTGGCATCACAGCTGAAAGGTGTTGGAAACTGAAATATGATGTGGTTGTTTTCTTAAATATATCTTTTAGATGCTTCTAGATTCTGAGTTAGTTGGGTTTTTTTAATATGAAAAGTTGAAATCAGGTGAGGGCTACATATCAAAATATGGAAAATATTACAGTTCTAAAACTAGAAATACAAAAAATTTTCAGGAATAATCTGAAAAGCTGGAGAAAAATAATTTCATTTGAAGCCATTACAACTAAAGCAGGAGCTGCCACAGTAGTCTCAGTAATAAATTGGCAGTTGGGTCGCCTCCTTATCTGAGTTACAACTGGGTCATGAAAAAACTGACTGCTTGTCAGGCTTTGGTACTGATCCAAGGCCTTGATTGTAATACCAGTCCCACCTCTGTGCTATTTTTCAGTCCCAAGCAAAGGGTCCTTTGATTTTTTTTACATTAGTGAAAATAACATGGTTTTTATCAGTAATAGGAACAATAAGAAAATCTATTTACACCACTGGAATGTTAGAATAAGTCTATTGGCTTACAATAAAGATCCAGCTAGTTCTTAGAAGTCAGTGTTTAAGGAAGAGTCTAAGAATAGGACATGCATTGTGTCTTCCAAGTTTCAGCAGTCCAGAGAAGCTCCTCATCAAGAAGTTGCAGTAGTAGTTATTTCTGTTGTCAGTGGTTTTATCTTGTACAAACTCATGGAGTGAACTCATCATTCAGCATGCGAAATACTCTATGGCATGAATTCCACCATTTAGCCATGTGCTATATGAAAAGTACATAAATTTGACTGTTTGGAATTGAACAGCATTGAACATAACACGTTAATTTTATAGCTATGATTTCTGAATTATGAGAAATGGTGAATAACAGTCCCTGCTTACCCTCTTCCTGTCACTCAGACTTTGTAGACTAAAATGATATTGCCCTCCCTCCACAAGTTGTCTCTCTTCTACTTGGAAGGTACTTGGATGATATACTAATTCCTAATAGAGATAGATGCCTTTCCTTCTGCTTCCCTTCTTTGACTTCCATATCCTTGTTGTGACACAGGGGCTTAAAAAGTCTACAATGTTCAAGGTGTAGCTGCATTGTGGATGTAATTAGCAATGTAATGACGCTTTTTGTGTTGTTTTCTATTTCTTTCCTAAGAATCCCTAATTGCAATAGTTTCTCTGCCTTTCTGCAAAAGAAAAAAAGGGAGTGTTATGGGAATCTCCAAGAACTCTGCTACCGTGAACACTGACAAAAATAATACGTTACAATAATACCATCCTGATGGATGGTGGGATGATGCGCTGTCTGAATTAATGATTAGAAGAGTTGCATTTCCCAATTTAATGAGACACACTGATGTAAGCAGATCTGACAGTTCCTGAGAGGCTGCCTGCCCCTTGTTCAAAGGCTTCCTTGCCTGATGTTTTAGAAGAGAGAGAGACATCATTTACGTGGGTGTTTTCTTGCTCTGCAGGCAGCCAATTATTACCTATCACATCTCACACAGCTGCTGTTTTGCACACACAAGCCCAGGCAGATGTCACATCCTATTTTCACAACTCCAACTGGCCAATCAAGGCAAACATGGACAATGCAATATTCCAGGCCTTGCAGGTGGAGTCCATGTTACCACCAATTATAATATTCTCCCCTATGTTATGGAGAAGTCTAACCATTAACAGTAATGTAAGCATGTAGCTCATGTCCTGCTGAGCAACAATGTAGGTATCACATTTGCGAATTCTTATTGCTTTGAAGTTTCAACCATATGTGGGGAAATGGGGTTTATTTTCAAATACTGAATGTAGAAATGGGCTCGGATGAATATTTTAAACTATTCTTAGAGCTTAAAAAGTACTAATTCAGATTTCTGATCTGGGGGTACCTTGGCTTGTAATCACTGCACTGTGCTCTGTAATCAAGTGCCTGCCGCAGATGCTTTCTTAAGACCTTGATTATGTGTCATCCACTGTTCTTCAGCTTTGACTGTGGGTGGTGAAGTTCCTCCCGTGTGTGCAGTGCCAATAAATAAAGTTTCTGCAATAGTATAGTATGCAATAGACATTTTTCTCAAAGTTTGTAGAAATAAAGAACCAATGGTACTACTGACACTCCGTGATAATTGTCTGATAATTGATAAGAATCTCAAATCCCTTTCTTTTCCATAGTCAGTAGTTCAGCCTGAAACAAATGCCCAAAGCTCAACTTTTATTGCCAGACTTCCTAAGCAGCTCTTTGAGGGTCTTTCTAGCTCAGCATTTGTGTGGCTTTGAGAGAGTCGATCCCACTGTGCTTCAAAGACAGCCCCTGCCTCACCGGACCTGCACTGGCATAAAGGTTTGCAGGTGTTTCCAAGCATAGCATCACTGCTGGAACAGGCAGTAGCATGTTCTGTGGAAACAGAAGGAATTGGGGAAATCAAAATAGCAGCCTCCTGTGCATATCCTGTCCCACATGGTCAGATGGGGGACGTGCTGACTCGAGTGCAGCACTTGCAGATACAGGGGCTCAGCAGCCAAAGGGAGCTGGATGGATCAAGGCCTTACAGACTGAGTGCACGCACATTGAGAAGCCAGTTTGTCCACAAACTTGAACTTCTGATTGTTCCACAGGGACATTAATATAAATAAGAATGGTTTAAGCTGTTGTAATAGACCCCAGCTTGTACTGAATAAAGCACTCTCTCTGGAGAGCACTGGGATCCATTTAATATATGGGAACATCTGCCATACCTCAGATGGAGTAGCTAAATCATTTTCTGTTTTGAACCTCAATGGAAGTACAACTACCTATAGTGAAGAAAATCACTTTATGATTAAGATGCATAGGAAAAATCCATTTATATATTTCCTTAGTGTCTTGAGTGACATGAGTGTTTTTCCCAGGCAAAACTCATAATGTTTCTATCAAAGTTTTTACAGATATTTTATATGTAATGTTCACATATTCTGATGTGAGCAGGAAATGAAAGTTGGCACATAGATGGATTTTTTAGGCATTATCAAGATAGCATCAGCATAGAGGGATTTTATTTCTTTTTTTTTTCAACAATATATATTCCTTCTATGCAGGAATTTTGCCAACTAGTACCAATGATTCCCATGGCAAAATCAAATTAAAAGGGAGACAGATTACTTTATTGTCTGGCCCCAGTGGCTGAATGGAACGAAGAAGGCATTAGTTCAATTGTTGTTACTGATAACAATCATCTATTACATAAAAACTCTGTCTACTGAGAAAATGTGATTTGAAGCTTGTTTTTAAACACAGCAAAACAGGGAAGGTCATTCAATCCTACCTGTAGTCATGTGCAAAGCCAATGTATCTAAGGACTATATGTGACTGAATTATATTTGTAGTGCCATCTACTTTTATTTCACAAACTCTCCTCTCCCCAACTCTAGGGGGATATTTGCATTCATTATCTTTAGATGGTTTTGTTCCATGAAAATTTGTATTACAGCATTACAACACTTAGGGTTGTAAAATACACCTTGTAAAAAGTACAGGATGAAAGTCTCCACATCTCTAACCTAAGTTGTCTTTTTGACTACAAACCTTTTTTTTTTTTTTTTTTCCTTAAATACTAGTTCAGGGTACCTTTAAAAATCAGCTGGAAATCCAGTTGGTTTCCAGGACTTAGGATGGTACCAAGTTTTGAACAGCCTTTTCTCTCTCTTATATGGTCAAGGGACTACTCAAACCATGCTGGTAATTTTTATAGCTTGTGTCATCACAATCCATTGCATCCGCATTAAAGCAAATAATAGGCAGATCTTTGTAAAATTAGTTGAATCATATTGTCCTAACTCTGGATTAATTCAGTGATGAATCAGGTTACATGTTTGTGCTATACAGGATGAATAACTGTGACTTATAACTGTCCTCTGAAGCAGCCATGAGCAGTGGGAAGGTGCAGCTCTTATCACTGGCAGCCCTGAGACTGGGACAGGCAGAAGAATCACAGATGTTCTTCTCCCTTTCTGACAACCGACAGACACCTCACGAGTTATTATTTTGACTAGAATACTTAGGTCTTACATGGATTACTGGAGGTATGCAGGGTAAGACCATATTAGCTGTGGTTATTGTCACAGTTAATCACATGGGATTTGATCTTTAACTGGTGTCAATCTGCCCAGGCTCATTGAAGGAATTAAGAAGCACTCATTGATAGCAGCTGAGGAGAAGTGTGTTGTACAAGATAAATAACTTATTGTGGAAACTGTTACATGACTATCCCAAGCTATTTCATTGCCACAGGCATGAATAAAGTTAGAAGAAATGAATGTTATAAAATAAAGGCAATATTGGTGTGTTTTGCATTACACACAATTTTTTTTACACCCAGTGAAAAACCAAAATTACTTGGACTCTTGAACCTGTCAACTGGAGACATATGAATCTTGTCTGTCAGACAAAAGCATATAGCTTGGCTGAGGGAGAATAAACTGTCCAGAGTTCATCATTCTCAAGGGAAGGGCACACTGCAATGACACATTGCACAACCAGAGCACTTGAGGAGCTCTAGCTAGAAAAAGGCACCTGGTTCTTCAGTGGGAGTTACAGAAAGACGTCCGGAGCGTGTCATCCACATTGAAGTGAAGAGTGTGAGGTACATGGCTGAGGGGATAAACACTGTCATCTACAGACGTATTGCACTGGTTTTAAACCACAGACAATATCACACACTGTCAAAACCAGCATCTGGTTTGCATCACACAGGAGTGTTCCCAGGACTGTCCCCTTAAAGTGATGGAAAAGAGTAGATAGAATTGCTTCAAATCTCTCTGAAGTGAGAGTGAAACGCAATGACATTCTTGAGGATACAGCAAAGTAAGGCAACTGAGTAGGTCAGAATTTGAAGAAGGGCAGGACTTGTCATGCCAAAGCTCAGCAAGTGTATTGACAGCCGTGTCAGATAGTAAACCTTGAGAATATGGTCTAGTAACCATATTAAGTTATTACTGCAGAAGGGGACACAGACTCAGTGACAATGCCTCATTTATTGGCTTTTTGTTCTGCGATAACAGCCACAATCAAACACACTTTGCTTTTGGCATCACTGTGTCCTTTGATAGCTGACACCCTGCTAAACTATGGGTGAAGCTGACAGACTCACAGCCAAAGACCTTTGAGGTGGAGTGAAACTGTTGAACATTCATCAACTGATGAATATTCCCACTGCAGATTCTCTGCTTTTCCTGAGCTTTAAAATGCAGTGTTCACTGGGAGAAATGCTTGTAATATGAATAGATTTTTTTTTTATTTAAAAGAAATGATCCCTGAAATTCAGTAAATGTTCACTGTATTGGATAATTATATATGTGGACATTTACAGAAATATGTTATTGTTTCTTATAGATAAGATGGAACACTAGTTTTCTGACAATTATAATAGAGCAACATGGTTTTTGAAAGTGTGCTTGAATATAGTAAGGTATATTCTGCTCTTGATACTGCTTCTTACTAGGACGAACGGCAGGCATGCATTCACATTTACTGGAAGGACACCCGTCATACTTGATGACACTGTTAAAAACTGCACCTTTTAAAAAATCTGCCTTTTTTTGGAACAAAAACATGGTTTGAAACAAAAGCCCGTGGACAAAAAATTGTGCTTTGCTGCTGCCATCTTCTGACACCCGGGTTAAATTGCAGGTTTTTGAAAGAATGAACTTAGCTCAAACGATTTTCCTAAAGTGCTTTCCAGTAAATGTCATTTCATCGGTGATAAAACAGAGTAGGATTATGGATACGTGCCTTTGACTTGCACAGAATATTTAGCAAAGGGAACCATGGCTGCACGAAGTACACTTATACACTCTAGGGACACCAAGATGGGAAAGGCAGGACCTTAATTTCATTCTGAATCTTGTTGGTTAGATGCACTCCAATAGGAGCATGAAGCTACAAAGAAAGAGAGAGTCTAATGTCCTCTTTTTAAATTCTTGTTATTAATCATTATGATCTAAAGTTACTTTGTTGGTCAAAGAGGTGGGCTGTTGGACACATTTCTAAAAGACACTGTGAATTCTTGTTGCTGATCATCAACCATCCTCAAAAGCTTTTTCTCCATTGGGAGCATAACTACACAGTAAAATCAGCTCACCAAACAGAGAAGGATTTAAAAGAGGAGAACAGAAAAAGCAGAAAAACTGGAGCCCTCTTACCACAGGCAGGGGAAAAGTCCATGGATTAACTACACGTATTTACTAGAGTTTCCTAGAGTATTGACTGTGTAGGGCTCAGATACCATGACAAGGGATGATATAAAATCTTGAGATATGTATAGTTGGTGTGAACTTCATATGAATGGCATTACATTGAAGTATCCTTCACAATTAGACATTGCAGCAATATAGATGCAGGCTTTCACAGTATTCATTTCCATGTCCTACTGAGATACCTGGATTCCTGGTACTTTGGCTCTAAGAAGATGTCAGGTGATGAATTCAGCAAAAATCTGGGCCAGAGGCTGTGGCATGTGTTGTAAATGGCCAGATTTGGGTCATGACCAACTCTCACGCCAGAATACTCACATTCCCCTCCTCGAGTGATGCTTGACTTGCAGCCACTTCATATACACCTGCCTTGCAGCAAGCTCAGTTAATGCAAGGTTCAGTGCAGTCTGCACTAACAGTTTCCTTTGAATTCCTTTGTGCTGGAGCCTTGGAAGAAAGAGTAGCATGGGATTAATCTGTGCTCAGCAAAGCAAAGCCCAAGGCACATTCAACCATACCCGTGACCAAAAACCTATAAAGCAGCTGATCTAATAACCTCTAAAACATGTATGCCTTTGCAAAGGTGGATGGAGATAAGTGGGGCTGGTTTAGTTTTAATTTTTAAGGGAATTACTCTAGTTCTCAAAAAAGTTATTCCAGCCTCAGCAATGAGACAAGGCAGCACGTCAGACCTACAACAGGGCAGGCTTCAGTCAGGTCTCGCACCAGTGTGGAGGGAGACAGTACTGGTCCGCTTCTAATTTCTCTTCAGTCCTGTTCTCCATGGCAAAACCTAGTTTTCCCTGAGTGATTTGGTGCTGTTGGGGATTGTGACATGTTTACGCAAGTTTGGCCTGCACAAATTCGTTTCTCAGAGGATGCTGGTAAACATCTGTTGTCATATGGTACCAGCTATGAGCTGGGGCTGGTTTCTAGCAAGTGGCCCAGCCTGGAGCCTCCCAGGGAATATGGTTAAAGTGGGATGCTTCATCTGGACACCTGATTACAGCAAGCACTAGTTCTGTATCATTCGTCATACCCACCAGCCAGGTTATTTTAGGGACTGTTCTGGCACGTCTGCTTCAGTGTGTTTTTAAGGCTCTCTTTTATATCCTATTTTTTTACTATGTATTCCTTCCTCCTCACCTCTTCTGCCTTTCTTCTCTGACATACCAAATGCTTTCTTTCCTTTGTGTTCACATTTGGCATCTGTATAAACAGAAAAGTAAATTTTGTAGATAAGAAATCTATGCACATTTGATTATTTCCCACATTTTGTATGTGATATTATGAATTGCATGGAGGAAATAATCCCCAACAGATCGGTGCAGCCCTTGTCAGACCCTAATCCTTTTTGGAAACAGTGGGTTTAGAGTTTCATACATTGTTAAATTTAGGGTTAAAAACTGAGTAGAGATTTTGCAGGACGAGGGCTTAGTTTTGCTGGATATTCCTCATCTCCTTTGTTTAGCAGAAATCAGTTTCTACTTTCTTTCCACACCAGTAAAATCTCTAGTGAAGTAATAATCCCACGTGATTTACTGGTACTTTGGACTGATGCCAGCTTTGTTTTAATTCCAGCTGCTGTTTTATCCTCCGGGTATTTCAGTTTGTAGTAAAGTGCACAGCACAGTCCCCAGAATCACGTGTGAGCAGAGATTATAATATTTTTATTCAGTTCAGTCCCTTTGTTTTGTCCCTCGTGGCAGAGTTCTGCTGGTCCTCAAACTTGACCAATTTGATTACATTTAAACTATCTTTAAACAGATGCATCCCCTGGGTGAAACTTCTTCCCTGATTAGTCTGGATGGGAAGCATCTGTTTTCCCTCTGGTAAAGAGAGTTCCTAAAATCAAAGCACAAAGACAGGCACTGGTCATGTCGCATGGTGTTGGCTGAAGTCCAGCAAGCATGTGGTACAGCAGTGGAACTTGAATTTGGGCAGGTTTACGCAAAGTCATTAGCACAACCATCCTAAAAATGAAAAAAAAAAAAAAAAACAAAATCAACAGGGTGACACACCTACAAACACAGTGATCTCAAGCTGCAGCAATGCTTTTATCTTTAGTGATGGGGAATGTATCAACACTGTGGTAAATGTTGCAATCCAAAACACATAAAATGCCTAAAACCAGCAGTATTATTACCTCAGAGCTACTGCCACTGCATCCACAGCAGCCTTCTGCTCCCTTCTGCTCCCTTCCCTGCCCAGGCTCTGACCCTGCTGTGTCTCGAGATCCACTCCCGCCCCTTCTAGTGCCAAAATGCACCCAGCTTCTCTGCAATGCACTGGGGATGGAGAGGGGATGCAGCCAGATCCCACTCACCTCTTCCTGCCAGCACCGTACCTTGCAGACTCCGTGGCACTCCTTCAAGGAAAGGCTGGAGCAGAGTAGAGGTGACTTGTGTCCTAGAGCCATAGGAAAAGTGGGAAGAGGAGAGTTGGGGATGGTCTGTCCTCCCAGAGGGGATGTGGAGGAAGAAAAGAGAACCCTAATGTACAGTACCACCCTGTGCCAGGTTTGCCATCTTGGAATGATATTGCCCAAGGACAGGTCTTCTACCGAGGGAAATGGATGACTGGAGCAAGAGGAATGACAACCCTTGGCTGTGGGTTTCATCTTGGAGGGAATCAGTTGGAATGACATCTGGAGATGCATCTGAGGTTAAAATTATATATATACACTGTGAACTGGGTCTGTCATGAGGCTGTGCAGATGTACCCTGAACTTACACTATCCAGTGAAGAGAGCACTGGACTGTACAGGATTCTCCTTTTGACTTCAACCTGTCCTTTCAAAATCACTTTTCCTCTTCACCTCTGGAAATAGGCCAGTCTTCTCTCTTGCAGTGATTTTGTGACCCACAAAATTGGCTTTTTTCTCCTCAAACTCTCCTGCTGTCAGGTGTGCACGCTCTCCCAAACCAGACAGGCCAATTAGCCCAAATCAACCCTGTTAGCTGATATGCCGGTGTGCTGCAAGCTGGTCCCTGGGGACACGGTGAGGGAAGACGAGAGGTGGTCCTACTGCTGTGTGCCAGCAGCTGTGTTGCTTATGAGGCACATGAGGTGAGCAGGCCATTAGAAGACTAACGTTGTGGTGCCCTAGTGCCATTCTAAGGACACAGACACCATGTGGCCTCACATGCATGGCTCGAGCATCAGGAGGGAGGTTCTGGAGCGGCCAGAGCAGTGTTTCCCTGACACCAAGAAAAACTCCAAGATTTATGAATAAAAAAGTCTTGCAAACTACAGGCTCGATTATAAACCAGATCTCTTGCTGGGTCTCATAGCTAGGAAACTGTGAGCTGGGGACTCTGCAGGGCAGATGATTTCAAGGGCTGATTGCTCCCAGGAGGGGTGGGCATCAGGAGAAGAACTCCCAACATGAAATTTCACCTGTTTTTCATTTTCCTTAATTGTCAGGTGTGTTTTGCTGTTGTTACTTAATTCATGCAGATCTACACCCACGTCCCTGTGGTTCCTCAGAGGCCTTCTTCACTTACAAGCTGTTATTTCCTGGTATTTGTCTCCTGTCCTAGTTCTTTTGGTCTCCTCTCACAACCGTTTCCCTGCACTGTTGAAGCAGTCAGTGAAGAGACAAGGTTAGGACAGACCTCGATGATGCGCAAACCTGGGAACCAACCAGTTATGCTTGCTCTGGCAGGAGAGTGAGTTGCAAGGAAATTTTCAACACAAAACTGTCATTTCAATAACACAGGACAACTCCAGAGTGACTCCCCGGCAGAGACTTCAAAGCTCTTTTAGTGAGGCAGCATCATGCTCACTTGAGGCGAAAGAAAGCCTGGGGGCAAGGAGGCGAGCGGTTTGCATGCTTTTGGTACAGAGTTCGGCCTTGGTAGTCCTCCCCATCCCCTCAAAACACGAGATTGCAAAACTCCGGGTTATGCCTGCTGGCTCAAGCACAGTGTGCTGGAGACAAACAATTTTTGGAAAAAAAAACATGTTTTGTCCTTTCTGGAAGAATTTTAAGGCAGCAGCAACTGCCATGAAATGCTAATGGGAGGCAAAAATAGTTTTAGTCAGCTTGTTAGTGAATGCATCCTCTCTCTGTCTTTATCCAGATTGCTTTTTACAGAGTACCTCTATGAGTTGCATATTAGCGGGGGAAGCTTTAAGCTTGTTCAACAGGCATAACTGTACTGTGCATCTGTGTGTATCTTTCTCTAAGATCCAATATGACGGATGCTCTCACGTTTTGCTACTTGTCCTCAGCCTTGTGTCCTCCTACAGCCACCCCATCTGAATGAAAAAATAAAATTTAAAAAAAATCCAAAAATTTTTGGATTAAAAAAAAATGGGGAGAGTTTCCACTGTGCAGACACATCCACAGACACATACACTGTAAGCATCTGATTAAATGCCTGCCACAAGTAGGCCAGAGCCAGATGTTGCTGTGGTGGTGACAGGGGATGTCAGCTCTTCTAGCCCATCTGGATCATATACCACAGATCTTTGCAGATTCTAAATAAATCAAGATTATTTTGGAGAAAAACATAATAAACTGTACATAAAGAAGACCACACCGCAAAGATTAATTTTTTCCAGTACTTAAGATGAAGTCTGATGTTGAAATCTGAATGGGGATTCAGACCCATGAACCAGAGCAGATCTGCTGGAGACTGCCAGTGCTTCCATGACCAGGTCACAGAGGGCTGGATCCAGGAAGGCTGCGTTGGTGCTGGAGTGCTCAGGCCCCTGCCTGCAGCATCCCTGCATGCAGGACTGTCTGCCCTGGAGGTCTCCTTGTCCGAGCTGGTGGTTTCCTCTGGTCTAGCTGCTGCTGAAGTCCTCAGGATGCAGTAACCAGGTGGATTGGCACTCATGGGCCAGACCCCACCCCATGCTCAGAGGCACAGAGGCAGTGCATGTGATTTTGGCCACACCAAAGAACTATTACACTCCTTCAGATAAGATCCTGAGATGAACTGAGCACCTCTTAACTCCATAATAACCGATATCCATCACCTCTCAGAAATAGGTGCCACAGCTGAGAAGCCGTACATTAACCAGATACCCATTACATGACTCATGCACAGAATCACATTAAATCAATCAGATGATAAGAAAAAAAGCCAGAAATTGTGCAAGGTTATTGTCCATGCCTTTCAGAGCAGGGCACCGAGCCCATGCTCTCTGGCACCTTGGGCTGCACACAGCTCTCAGATCGGGGGACAGATGGATTATGTAGATGAGGACAAACCAAGTACCATGTAGCTGCAGGAAGATGCAGACAGAATTTACCCTGGAGCTGCTAGAATTAACAGACCGATGACAACCATTATGGAAAATGCACCAAGCAAGGTTTTGAGCTGAGAGAATCAAACATGTATGGGAAAAACAGCATAGGGCTACAGGCATTTAATCTGTTTGCTAGAAAACAGCACCAGAGTTTGAAATTATTGTGATTCCTTAAAATCAGCTTCCCTTTTATGGCACTAAAATATTATTCGGATACTGAGTACATGATGACTTGTGGAAACCCCTGTTCAAGTATATGCTTATGTATGTGTTTACCTTTATGTAAGAATGAATCAGTAGAGTGTGAATATCTTCCAGAATGCTCTTCAAGGTAGCTGCCCTAGATCAGGTGTTGGGATGGAAGAGGTAGCAGTGCTACGAAAGGGAATGTGGATCTCCATCACATCCTGGGAAGAATGAATGTTTACGTGTAATCTTTGACAGATGAGGATATTAATGCTTTCATTTTATGGATAAAGAAGACAAATATTAGATGATTGCTGTATATTACACAGTAGTAAAAGCTCTGTGATGAGGATAAAATTCTCTCTTTTAGGGAGGAAATCTCTTTCCTTTAGTTCAAGTGGAGAGCCTTTGTGAAAGGGATAATTTGCAGAAGGGAGGTGATAACAACACTGGCAGCACTCGCCTCTGAGGAAGGACCCAGGAGTCAATTACAGAAGGAGTGGCAGAGAGAGCAGGTCATAGGATACTGATATTTTAGTGAGATTCATGATTAAAAAACAAAACAAAACAAAACTGTGGATTTAGAGACAAGGGTTGGGAAGAGCACTAAAACTTCATCAGTGTCCCAAAACTACCTGAGATTTTTTTTTGATGCAACCAAATCCTGAAACACATCCACGCAAGCACATGTTAAATCAATCACTGTCATGACCTGTGCCTTGATCATCCTTTTTCCTCCTTCCCCATCATTCCCAGCTTCCTATATGAATACAGCTTGCCTCACATTTAAATGACAATCTCTGCAGAAAACTGAATATGTATATGAGGGGAGTTTAGAGCCAGGATGTTTATTACTGTACTCAATGTAAATTTATTTGCCCATTCTGACCTCCTCTCCCAGAGTTATCAGTCCTGCCAGAATGACTAACAAGAAGTGGATCTGGAGCCCTTCTGTAACGTGGGAGAAATAAGACAAATTTGCAGACTCTGTAGCAAAAGGGGGCTTTTTAAAGAGCTTCAATTCCCCTTGAAATAACAGGCAGGAACGTGCAGAAGAGGAAACAAATACTAGGGAAGGTCAGTGCTGCCGGCACTAAAGGCACACATGGGTATTGGAAAGAGGAAACTTAAGAAAACACTAAGAGGGAAAGAGAAGGAGAAAAAGTGCTTCTGGAGTTCAGTGTTCACGTACAGGAATTGCTAATGCCATGGCCAACACACCAGCAATCCCAGGAAGTTTGTAGGATTTGATGCTGCTGTTCCAGAGTAATAAAGTATTCTTGAAATTCAGCAACGCTGCTAGCTGATCGGTTTGGTGGTGTTTCTCCTGCCCCTGTGGCAGTCCCACTTGAGATAAATGAAGGCAAACCAGTCTCCGAGATAAGCTTTGTCAACCTGGGTTTGTGTGTTTTGAAAAGACTCCAAATCAGGTCAGGATTAGTAGCAGTTGCTGGGATTTCAAAAAAAGCTCTGTTAGCAGTGACCTACCAAGGAAAACAAAAAAAATTGGCTTGTGCTCTTGCTTCTGCTTTTATTTCTATATAAAAACAAGGCATAAGAGGATTGGGACTGCTTCTTATAGCTCTAAAAGAAAAATATAGGTAACATGTCAACTTTGGTTTTCCCTATTTTTGCTGAAGAATTTGCAGGATGTCTCAGATAGTGGTTGCCCAACTCTTAGCTAAGATGGCAGAATTATCCAATCATTTAACAAGAGTATACTTTCTCCTACATATTTTTAGGCATTTCAATGAAACAGAATAAAAATCCCCAAAGGACATTGATAGTCTTAATGAAAAATTGTTACTCCTCTCAGCAAAGCAGTTTTCATATATATCTGTATTACTCCAGTTATCCAGTGAGTCTATTAGGACAAGCCCTGGAGTTATAAAAAGAAAGCAAGAGAATATTATTGGATAAAGAGGGGGAAACCTTTTAGGCCTGCTCCATGCAGCATAAAGAAGGGAAGAAAGCAAACATAATTCTCTTTTCCCCTTGACAGGACACCCTTAGATGGAGCTCAAGACATTTACTAGAGATGAGATATGGGGAAAAAATGGGTCAGAGCCTGAGAAGAGAAGGAAAGGATAAAGAGGGTAATTTCCATTATGGTGTTTATTTAGACCTCTGTTGTCTTCACTCTTATACATGACTGACACAGATGGTCTTATGGCCTTTTTGAAACTATTGATGAAACGAGACATGGACCCATAACTGATGCACTGATGTTGCTCCGAGTGAAAATCAACAGGATGTTGATCTTGCTGATAAATGGCAAGTAAGACTGAATATTAAATGAAACGTTCATTAAAAAACTCCCAAATCAAACAATAAATGCTCTATACATCTAGGCTGAATGTGATCAGAGCATGACAGCTGAAAGGACCACTGCACAAAAGACATGCTGTAAAGTGCTGTGTAGCAATTGACTAACAAAAGCTTGCATGCAGAAGGCACAAAAGAAGAGAATTCTGAGGAAATCATAGATTTCAGTGTAAAATCTTTGCTCATGCATTTTAACTCTGAGAATTATATCCCAAAACATCAAGTGAATGCATTCACCCTGATGGACCTACTCCTATGGCTTCCCTCCACCTCCTGTGCCAGGACACAGAGGGCCAAATTCTGCCTGTGGGTACAGGACTGAGTTACATCACTGAAATACTGCCATAGTCTGTGGTGCTCCTTTATAATGGAAATCAACAAATAATGGCCAGGCTACCCTTATTTCTTCACTTTTTCTTTTGTTTGTTTTTTAGGCAAGTCTACAGCCCCTGAGCCCCACACAGGGCCATCTGCCTACAGCAGGCTCAGAAGCCTGCAGAGATGATAGCAAAAAAAAAAAAGAAGGTGGTCTGGGGAATAATTGGACAAGGATGATCTAAGTTGAGAGAAGAACTTGGCCCAGAGTGGACATTAAGTAAAATCTGTGCCCTGCAAGCCGACAAGAGGTAGTGCCTGGGGTACCACCAGAGAGCTGTATTCTGTTGCCGTTGCATTACAATTTGATTTCTAAGCATAACCCACTGATTCAAGCAGACTCTTCTTGGACAGACATAGCACTTGGGAAGACTTCCTGGCAGAGGAGAGGTAAGTAGTTGTATTTCCCCCAGCAAACAGCCTTCCCTTCCCATCCTGTCACCTCCTGCTCCTGCATTGCATCCTTGGCAATGCAGACTGCTGCCTAAGGCATGGCAGGGCGGCTTCCCTCCAGCAAGATGGGAGAACTCACAGCCCTGCACAGCAACTTGGCAGAGTGGTCATCACATCGGGGCCCATCACTTGGCCACCTTTGCAAATGCCCCCAACAGAGCCTCTCCAATCCATGCAGTGTTCTTGGCAGGGGGGCTGGCATGTGGTGGGAGTTGCCCCTGGGAAGTGGCTTAGCCCCTTCTGCACACTTGAGCTAGCCATTCCTCTGCTTGGCTTGCAAAGCTCAAACAGCCAGGCAGGATCATGGCAAATCATCCCATCCACTTCAGGCCACCAGTCTCGCTCATTGTAAGGGAGAGTGTCATGAGTCATTCCAGACTGTTCCTCAACAGCAGCTGGAAGATAATGGCTCCTGCACTGATTTTAAAAAAAAAAAAAA
>VZTL01059311.1:1240-16775 GCA_013400535.1 Scopus umbretta
AAATCAAGAAAGTGAGATCAACAAACAAAACCCAATTAAGGAAATCACTCAATCAGCCTCCCAAGGCTGGGGTTGATCAGGGAGCCATTCAGTAGGACCTCCAATACAGAGCCTTGAGGCTGTACAAAGATGGTTATTTTCCATGCTGTGCTGATCTAAACAAAAGCTATACTTAACCTCCTTCAACCTCCTCTCACTCCCAGAATCAAATGACTACATGCTTTGGCATTTTAACTCCAAATGGAAAACTACAATACCAGGCGAGAGATATTGTTCTCGGCAGGAGGGCTGGTGTCAAGCAGAGAACAAACACAAGCACCGAGCACTCAGGCTGCTGGAGTTACTACAGTATTGTAGCCAAAAAAACCCCTAACCAAACAAAATTGACATTTTAAGCTTTCTGCTGAAAGCGCAAGCTTGTACATACACTTATCCCCTCTGATTTTGAGATGGAATGGTCTGAAGGCCAGAGAAGAAAGCTGCTCTCCAGGCTTCATCAGATCTGGGAGAAGGAGCCGTGACTCCTAGGACCTCTCAGAGTAGGGGTGGCAACTACACTTCATATCCACAAGCCTTAACTAATGCCCCTTCTGCACTTGCCACTCAGATTCTAATGTCCTTCCATCTCACCTTCCTCTCCTTCAAACCACACAGAGAGGGAACACAACTCAGGACCGTGTGTAAAATACTCTGCCTTGTGGCTTTAAGGCCTAACTAAACCGACATGGAGAATTCATCCTCTGCCTTTGGTGCTGGTTACACAGAAATGTTGTTCTTCAGCAAAGGAGCTGATGCTGCAGCTGAGAAGAAGTCTTTTTAATCCAAAATGCTGGGGTCTTGTGCTAAACCATTTCATCATCCCCCCCCTCCTCCCCACATCCTTGAGGTGCTTCTGCTGGTAGCCAGTTGCCATAGGAACCCTAATCTTTATCTGTTTTGCTTGTTAAATAAGCTGGCATCAGTAGTCTCCTTTATGGGCTGCTCAGTCCCTCTCCTCCCTTTAACCCTCCCTCAAAAAGAGATTTAAAAAAAAAAAAAAGGAGGAGAATATGTTTGACAACCTTCCTTTCCTCCCCTCTCCCCTTCTCCACAGCTCCTGTGAGCTTTTCAAGTTCAAAATCCAGAATTTGGCAGAAGCAGTCACCATGATTCAGATTCAGAGGGGTGCATTAGGCCTGTGTGTTCTCTGGATTCAGCAGATAGGAGAGGAAACAGAGCCAAGACAGACAGCAACAGGTAGGGTAACACAGCTTGAGAGCCAAACACTACAATGCCAGAGACACCTAATCCCAATTATTTTAGATGAAAGCTTTCCAACACTTCCCATGACACCTCCCACCTCCTGCAGTCCCCAACATCGGCATTGTCCTACCCTCACTACACTTAAGCAGTGCAATTTTAACACCATTAGTGAGGGGACAGCCCTGAAAAGATGTTTCAGAGCTGTAAGCTGAAAATGGAAAGCAAAGAAAGCTAAACATACAAGAAACACCAGAAAGATAAGGTGTCTGCAGCGGCCTAGAGCTTTTTAACATAAAGCAGATTTTTTTCCCCTTCTATGGGCCAGAGATCTAGGCCAGAATTATGTAGGTCGCAAGCAAACCTTGTTTCAGCTGGTCTTATGCCATTTCTTAGAGGGTGATAACTCCCACTCAGAGACACCTTCCCCAGCCCCCTCCCGCATGTATTTGCTTGAAAGAGAGACAAAGAACTGAAGTGGCAAGGGATGCTGGGTGAAAGATGCTGCCTGGCCTTGCGTGCACATGCAATTATCTAACCATGCTTTCCACCTCAGCAAGCGTATAAATATACCAAATGCAGAGATTCTGAAGCTGTTCTTCCCCTCATAATGCTTTCTAGTGCAACAGATATCATCCAGAGAAAGCGTGATCCTATCTCGTTCATTTGCATGGAAGAAAAGACCCAGAAAATTAATAGTGTCAAGATGGGAAAGAACAGGCAGAAGGGGAACATCAAGAGGCTGAATCCCCACTGCATGCAACACTGAAGCAGGCTAGCAAACCAGGATCCTATTTACCTGGAACTGAAATAACTAGGTGGTCCTTCATTCGCACCACAACAAAAAAAAAATTCCACCATAACAGAGGCATCACTTTCAGGATCATCTGGGCATACCCAGGGATCTTCAGCAGCTCTTCACTGGCATACGAATCATGGTCCTTGTGGAAGACTTCGCAATGCTCAGCCTGCCTCCAGAGGACAAGGTCTTAACTCTGAAAGCAGCTGGACTGCTGATTTCTAGTTAAATTGAGACTTAGGCTGGCCTGTATTTAGCTGAAAGATCTAGCAGCTCCAGCAAGTCAGCATGAGAGAAGCAGCTGCTGTTACAGCGTGTTTTACAATTACTTGCCTTATTGCTGCACTTTGCACGTAGATCCCCTGCTTATCCAGCACACATGGATGCTCTTACGTCTCTATTTAACAGGACTGCAACTAAGCTTCTGCCCGCTTTTTTAGAAATATACCTTCTTAAATTAGCAGTCCTTTAAGTTAAGTTCAGAGTTCAGGTATGCCTGAACCTGTTCAGGTGAAGATTTAAACAGCCAACTCTGCTAATACAAACTTTGCCCATACTAGTTCATACTCTGCCAAACTGCAGTCTCTTAGGATCTGGACCCTCTTGATATTCCTGCTACTTCTCACTCCCAGAAGGGTTGGAAGTACCACTCAGCCCTCTCTGGGGATATTTATGCATGTGTAGTCAGGCCCACAAACAGCAAGAAGACACAAGTGAATAAAATAATATTAAGTAAAAGTTCACTAAGGTTCATTCATATTCTGGACAAAGATGTTGCAAATTCCTACTTTAAATGTATCTGTCCTCTGTCAGAAGTCTCTTTTCCTTGATAAACATGGTTCTTGTTCTTCAGGAAATCAATTTTTAAATTCCACCTAAGTTTCCTCTTCCCCTCTACTTTGCTTTTTCCAATTCTCCACAAGGGCTGCTTTTTTTTTTTTTTTTTTGAAGAGGTGTGCACAGGAATCCCAAGTGGCTTTGCTAGCCCCTTTTTATAATGGATATTCAAGGCTGACAGAGCACACAAATCAGCAGTAAAACATTGTGGGGGTTACTTCTTCTGCTTCAATCCCCATGAGCCTCCCACCTCCAGTTTTGCTCAGAGATTCATAGCTGAACAACCTTAAAAAGAAACTCAGTTAAAATAATCAAGCTTCTTCTGAGTTTGTATCTGAACTACAAAGAGGTGGCCAGGGACAGAGGGGAAAATTGTGCAAGATTTATCCAGTAAGCATTAATCATTTGCTGTTTATTTGAAATTAGACTTCCAGTCACTCAGAAGGGTTGCACGCTCTATTTTTTACAAACTTTGTGAGGCAAGCATTGTAATGAAATAAGTGGGCATTGCAAAGAGCTTGAGGGCCTCTTCGCAAGAGCTTGGCACAGCAGTTTTCATTACTTTCCCCTCCCAGCTCAGCCCATGAATAATTTGCACAGGGTCCTCCTCAGTTTATAAATCCCTGCTGTGCTAAGACTTCTGTGCCACCACCTCCACTCCCTCAGTGACTCAGACTTATTAAGATAACTTCTCTTTTTCTAGTTCCTCACCTCCAACACACTCAATGCATTAAGCCACACACTCCTGCACGTACGTAAAATCCTCCCCCAACCACCCTCTCTCATCCAGCTTGCCTCCTACAGTTCTTGCACTCCCCCGTCCTGGGATGACAGAGCCAGTCAAAACCCACCCAAATGAGCTCAACCTTTACTCGCACCCCTGGCTTCTCTCAGGCATTTTGTTCTGAGCTGGTGCTTGTAGGCACCAGGACAAACAGGTCTGGGGTAGGAGTATAGATTTCTTCTTTCCCCAGAACAGCTTTCAGCAAAGTCAAGGCTTGTCACATACAAAAGACCAGCCATGACCAGGCACATGTGGGAAGAGGCCATAGCACTGCAGCTAGGTGTGTGTGCTACATAGGAGGTCTGGGTCTGACCCATAGGCTCTGTGCAAACCAGTCATGGTGTGCTATGGATTGGTTTTGGAACCTACTGGCTCCTTAGCAGGGCAAAGCTTTGTCCCATGCAAGAAGAGGGATTTGTATATCACTGTTTACCCCTGCTTTAAGAGGTTTCAGGCAACAAAAGCTTCTCATCAGGTTTTAGGACCAGCAGGTACCCTAATTTCCCAACAGATTATAGATGCTGTGTGGACAATAGTGCTTGGGTGGTCACCATAGGTAACGGAAGACTGAGGCAAGACAAGAAAAAGAGTCCTTCCAGCCCCTGGTCCCACCACCTGTGCTGGCAATAAAAGGACCATGAGCTGCAAGCAAACACTGGCACTGAAGGGGAAAACAGGATTTTGCCAAAGCCAGGGATTTGCTCAGATTAACATTTCTGCTGCTGTACAGGGCTCTGTGCATATGCTTGCACTTGCTTTTGTTTCTGCTTTTCCATGACCAGCAACAGGTGGGGAGGAGTGGGATGTGTGTGAGGAAGGAGGACAGGGTGGGGGCAGAGAACACATTCCTGACATTCAGGGATAGGTGTTGGGAGAGCTGTCTGCCTGGATCAGAAAGAGCCTCAGGAGTGGGGGACAAAGGTCTTGCTGAGCTGTGGGTCACTTAGGAAGGAACAGGGACAGACTTCTAATTCTAGCAGTGTCAGGTGGGAGTAGAGAAAATGGCTAAGGAGAAGGTTGAAGCAGAAAGAGTGCACAGATCAAATTTAAAGAGGGAATCTGCATCCTTTGTACCAAATGTAGTCACTCTTAAAATCATCGTGTCACACTTTTTGTACTGATTAAGAGACAGTGCTCATTTCTGAAGCGTACTTCTGTGCATCTTCATTTCAGAACCACTGGCAAACTGCTGGAAACACCTGGAGTAAGGCAAACAGCTTCACTTTGTGTGCAAACGTTTTTGCCGTGCCCCTGATCTGTACAGGTGTATTTGACATCCACCACTTCTACTCCAACATTAAGGTCTTTCTTGAGCAAAGACTTCCAGGTCTAACCAATTTGTGATGTGCATAAGCAAGTGACCCTGCTGGAGACCTAGGAGAGAATTTGAACTGCAGCCATCTTGGGTGAAAGATCCTTTATTAATTGCACTACAGCCCTTGAAACCACCTTCTCCAGCTGAACGGGTTTCTGATTTGCCCTGTACTAGTCTGCTTTCTAGACAACAGGAGTCAAATTCACTTTGTTTCTCACTCAGAGGCACACATGCAGCATGTCTTCTCAGTGTCCAGATGTGCAGCATAAACCTTGCATATAAAATACCAGAGGGAAACATAGCTAGGGAGAAGAGACATGGGAGAAAGAAAGGCCATCCCTTTCATTTCTTCAGTTGTTTTTTTTTTTGTTGGGTTGCGTATTCCACACTCTGCAAAGTTGCTGGATTACTTTTCTCAAAGTGATGTTTAATCACGATAATTATGGGTCCTGATAACTGGACAGGCGAACTGCACATTCACCATTCGGAGAGCAGTTAAGACATCAGTAGTAACAGAGAGGCAGCAGCTAAGACAAGACACCTCATCTTTGAGCCTGAAGGTATCATTCCTGCAAGAGAAGGCGATACCGACATCTGGACACATACTAACCTAGGCCTCTGTCTGTGATGAGCTGCCAGCAAGTGCTTCAGCTCCTGTTAATTATGGTGGCGTTTCTATAATGATGAGATGACTTCTCTGTGGAAAAAGAGCTCTCATCAAGAAATTGGTTCTATTGCAATTAACATCTTTGAATATCCAAATTTAACATCCTCCTTGAGCCTTCTCCCTTATTTCAGGAAGTTTGTGATCAATCAAGTCCTGAAATAGAGCTGGAGATCTGAGATTCAGAGAGTGGGGAGGAGTTGTATGTTTGGGGGCAGGAGGGTTAAGTACACAACAGCTTCAAAATCAGCTACTTGATGTCTCTAGCAGCATTTCAACCTACATCCCCATATGCGTTACTTCTGAGAAAGCTATTATCATCAACATCACCACTGTTTAAAGTCAGAATAGGTGACGCATCCATTCCCTTGCCTCAGTCCTGTCTTCAGGTTCAGCTATAGAGCAGGCTCTGAGACAGACAGCCAAAAACACACAAACATCACCTCCCAGAACAATTAATACAGCATGCCATACAACACACTTTTCTTCTTCCCCCCTGCCAAAACACAAACTCCTCAATTTTCACTTTCTAGGGCTCTCTGTCACTCCGTCAGTCCTCACCTACTGCAGCTCCTCACAGAGCCGAGGGGAGCACAAGCAGGCAACAAAAGAGAAAACAAAACCAGCAATGTGTCTTGCTGGTCTTGCTCTGGATGACATTGCATCTGAAACATCCAGTACTTCCAGCAGCAGCCCTGCCATAATCTAACTCACAGGAAGAGAACAAATAAGTAGGTCCAATATGCATACTTTCTAGGATGAAGGAAAACAGGTTTTCTGTCCCAGGCACACTTGAAAAAAAAACCAAAAAACATTTAGACCTAGCCAACAAAATTTTTCTCATCTTGTACTACAATAAGAAGTCTGAACACTAGATGCACTTACTTTGTATCACTACCAACAACTGGGGGAAAAGCAGCCATATGCAGAAAGGATATGGCAAAAACTTCACTGCTAGCTAGCTTTTAAATTTTAAAATTAAAATTCACAGCCAATGCCATCAGAAGGCTAAATTTTATGGCTTCTAGGTCATAACCATGAAATGGGATTTATTTTTTTTTAATAGAAATACCCAAAACAACATTTGCTGTATTTTATTCAGTTATACAAAATTTTCTTTCCTGCTAGATGGTATTAGACTTTCCCCAACTTTAAAAGCCCAAACACTGAGTGCTTATATACTTAGCTAGGCAAATCACTTTAACTTAGAGAAATGCTAAATTCAGTGACATTTAAATAAAACATAATACCACTTTAGGTTCTACACTGCCATCTCTTCGTAAGTGTCCAAAAAAAGCAAAAAAACTTTAGTGGAACTTGAAAAACAAGAGGCACATGAGTATGGCGCACAGTCTTGGACCACAGCTACAGCTGCTCATGCAGTCATCTACATCTATTCAAAAATCAAGAAAATGTGCTTCAAAATCACAGTTGGGCAGTAGAGCCCAGTGCAGTGACAGCAGGAATCACTGGAAGTCTGTCTGTTATAACAGATACCAAATCAGACATGATATGAGCACAAAACTGTATAAATTAGTCCTATAGGCTTTAATACTGAGTCAATCTTTGTTTTCAATGGGGGATGCTGCTGAGAGAGACAGGAAAAGACTTGGATAAAGGCCTGTTCAAAGAAGTCTAAGAGGTAGAGTAAGAGAAGTGGGAGCTAGTGAGCTGATGGGCTCACTCATAGCTGAAAACACAGAGCAGAGGGGGCTTATGATGTTCAATGCCTGTGTGTGAGCGGGCCCTCCAGGAACAGAAGAGCAGCATCAAACCTTCTGCAGGGCTGCATCTTTCAACTGAGCAGGCGAGAGAAGACAATGAAGTTATCAACTAAACATTTATGAAGAGCTACACCCAATGTTATGGCTCATTAGTGAAAGTTAGGAAGTAATAATTGGGGTTCCCTTGTCCAAAATTATTCTGTATTTAATACCCTCTGTGCAGTGGCTGTTGCAAGCTCATCACCCTGTCTTCCAAATCACTGAGATTTGTCTGCATTCACAGTGAAAAACATCTTGACCATAAGGAGTTACAAATAAAATTGAGAGGTGCTGAAACTATTAATTTTGGTACTCTCAAAATGAGGTTTATTTCAATAAAAGATGGAGGATAACAGGAAAGCCAGCTCTAGGGAATCCCATAAGAATGCCACCCACTGGTGCAAGCCAAATGGAGAATAACCACGAAACATGAATGCTGATCTATCCACTCAGGTAACCAAAAGGGCCGGCATAGAGGAAAGGTTTCTTTGGTGCACTGGCAGTCTGAAGGCAGCCCAGCTTGCCGTGCCTGCTGCCTGTGGGTCAGCAGCTGAGAGCACGTGCCACGTTCAGAACATCACACCCGTTCTCAGGGCAGGTCAAATTTGGGTCCTCTCACCCTTGATAAAACACTTCTAAAATTTTTGCACTTCAAGGCATAAATTCACAAGAGGTTATTAAAAGCATAACATTATTCAGAGCCTGTGAAGTCCTCCGTCACACCCCAGCACTTCCAGTGTTCCATGCCATCCATCTAAAGCCACTTAGTCTTTGGTGACATTTAAAATTTCCCTTTAGCTCCTCACTCAAATTGCCATGACAGAAACCAACAGGGCGACCCTTTAACCTTAAACAGCATCTTTCTCTCTCTACTACATAAGCTCCATAATTGTATGGACAGACAACATGCCGACACACACATTATGACAACATGGACCACTTAAGTGATCTACATAGATGTATACACGTGACAGCTTGGACCACATAGATATATACATGCAAGCATATAGAAAAGTTTACAACCTCCGTGTATTCCAAGGATGCTTGTCTTTCCACCGGTCCCACATCTCTGAGAAGTTCTGCTGGCTCCCAGACCTCCTGACCCCAGCATGCGGTGCTCGTCTTTCCTGCCAACTGCATGAGCTGCCCAGCACGATGGCAGAAAAGCAGTAGACCCAGGGAGGCTTGAGCAGTGCCCTGCAGCTGCCCCAGCGTACTTGAATGGGAAAAATATGGGGGGAGGGAGGAAGAGGAGGTTCTTGAGATGTCACAGAATGGCTGTCATATCAGTAGGGTCCACTTCCCTTCCCGTTTTTTATATTTAGGTCAAAATATGAGTAGTTACTTATAAAAGGAAAAAAAAAAAAACCCTCCTTGGCTTATTTATTCCATGGAGGGCCTGACAACGTGCACATCAGGACAGCAAGTAAAAACAGAACAAGCAAAACCCATACAATTTCCAGATCCTCCTGAAATCTTAAAGTCCAGGGACCATGTGCTTCAAGAGTTAGAGTAGGAAATAAAGAATCCCTTGCCTTTGCCTCAAACAGATAACAACCACTGTGGCTTTGCTAAAAGCTCTAAGCGTTGTAGCCTTTTATAATGAGTAATAATGTCAGGCAAAGCACATAATAACACTTACCTTTGTAACACTGTAAAATAATAATCACTACCACAGTTTGCTGGTACATCTTTACATGAGTAGGAAGAAGCTAGTACGTTCATCTTAGAAACATTAGGAGCTTTGCTTACAGCCAGACAAAAAGCCAGAGTGGATTCAGGAATAAATTTACTTAATTTACAGTGCACAGCAATAGTCCATCCCATACTAATGGCAACTCTTCTGCTTTTTGTCAATACACTCTTTCAATTGGGAATTTGGATGGCTGTTTAGCTGGTTCATTTGCTATTTTGTGTCACACATCATCAGCTCTTCTCTGCTGATGTTTTCCAGCTTTACAACTGAGGACTATCCCTTTGGGCTGATCATCCTTTTTCCAAAAAGTTAATGCTGTGCAATGCGGGAAGTAGATATAACAAATCTGGAGAGGAAAAACCTCTCATAGGTGTCTACCAACTCTTTAATCTTTCCATTCCCTAAATGCACATTTCCCCTTAACACCTGCTAACCTCCTACCAAAACGGATGAGCTTCAGTGCACACACAAAGTCTCCTCCCCACAAGGTGGTCACAGCATCCCACCTTCTGCAGCTCACCCAGGCTTCACTGCCGAAGGGGCAACACCAAGCCCCCAGGGTCTCAACTCTCAAGCCCAGCTCCAAAGGCTGCTAAGCCAGCTCAGCCAGGTAGCCGTTTAGTCTTTCTCCTTCCTAGGACATCCCATCAGCCACATTTTTCTGGCACCTCTGCCTAGTAAATCAAGGGACTTACTGACCTGGGCTTGCATAGCTGACCTTCACCTTGGATAGCTTCACCTTGAATAACTGCTGCTTCTGCTATAAGTGACCTGCCCAGAACACTGGGCATGATACTCCCAAAGAAGCACCTTCAGTTTAGAGTGATCTCATCATTACTACTACTTTTAACGGTTGCTATCATTTCTGCATGGAGATAAATAAATCCCCATCTTGTCTCAGAGACTGAGAGAGACTTCTGAAATATTTCCATTCAGCATTTTTTCCAAACAGCTTCTTTAAAATGTCTTTTTTTAAAACCAAAGCTGACTCACCCTCTAATGCAAGGTAGTCTGACTCACATTTAACACTTTAATCTCCACAGCTCATTTTGGTCAGCAACTGTCTTAGCCATATCCTTGTACTACATGTAAGGGGAAAAAAGGGAAAAAGCGAAATGTACTTTAAACACCCATTCAGTTCTAGACCATTGAGAAGTGCTCAGGATAAATCTACAGAGAAAGGAAAATTGTTTCAGCACCCAGAGACCTATTACAAATTAGAACAGAAATGAAATTTTTCAGCGAGAGACAGATTTGCACTTTCATGTCCCCAGATTCAGGAGGAAAAGTGGGCTCAGTACAAAAGATATTTTCCTAGAGGGGTTTCTTTTTTTCATTTAGCTTCATGAAAATCTTCATGATAAAACTGAATGGCACCACTTCAGAAATGAAATAACAATCCAGAAATAATTTCTCATTTACACATAACTTGTGGTGGAATTTATTAATGCTGTTAAAGTATCTAAAAAGGGGAGCCCTAAAAAAGAGGCCCAAATTTATGTCAGATATAAACTGCTACTGCTTCACCCATGCAAAGTCCCCAGTTCAAACAGCAAGGGCAACATCAACATCCCTGTTAGAGCCGCACAACCCTGACCCAGGAAAGGCTCCTATAAGGTGGATCCAGTTAAACCGCCTGCAGCAATTTTTCAGAGATATCCAAGAAGCTGAGGAGCAGATCTTACTGATATTAATGGGATCTGGGAGATTACTTGCCTTTAGTTTTCTTTGAAAGATCTCCAGGTTAGCCTCAGAGCCTGGCCTTCACCTTGCTATGGAGGTCACTAATAAAACCAAAACAAGGTCTTTGCCCACTTGGCAGCAAACTAGTATCTCCTACACACAGGCTTCTGGGTAACTTACAAGTGGCAATAGACTTCAGTCCCAACTAAAGTGAAACAAATATAAACTCACAATCTAGAATTTAAGAAGTTGTTTACTAGGTTTGGGTGGGGTTTTTTAATCATACTCTGATTAAATAGGATGAAAAAAATCGATAAGAGACTGGGGGAGAAGAGAGGAGAGATTTTTGACGTAGGAACTAGAAATTGATTTTAAGTGACAGAAGGTGAAACAGGCTTGGCTTATGGCCATGTTTTGGAAAGCAGGGTGCAGGGACCTCAAGACACCCATATAAACACATATAATGAAGCATTCTTGCTCATGATTCTTACCTAGATATCAGACAGAAAAATTCCCCTTGCTTCATGTACTTCCTCTCTGCTCTGGCAGACGTTAGCACCCAGACCTGCTACACCCACACATTTTTGAGTCCAGTCTGTGTTTAAGGTCTCATGAGATCACGAACACCAGCACTTTCAGCGGACACTTTTGCGGGCCAAGCAGGCAGGACAACTTTCTAGAAAACCCTCTGCCTGAACACAGAACTGCCGGTGCCCACCCCTGCAGCATCTGAGCTCTGGACAGGCAAGGTGACTTTGAGAGAAGTTATGCTAACCTGCAAACATATTTCACACCCTGTTGGAATGGAGCAACAGCCTTATCCTGTTCCTCACCCACAGTGGAGGCACGTCATGAGCTCTCCTGTCGTGAGGGGCACCTTCATTGCCAGCCCCACCAGCACAGCAAGTGCTCAGTGGAGAGCCAGGCTCAGCTTTTCTCCGGTATGAGGTAGCCAAAGGTCCAATTTATCATATGCCTCCACAGTTTGTCAGCTGCATGTGACCACTCGTGAATAATGTTCTCCAGCCCGGCTCAGAGGCACATACCCATGCCCTCTCACAGACTGCGTGTCATACACGGACAGGCACATGTCTCCAAGCCACAACGGAGATATGCTTGTCCACTGTTTTATATGCACAGCAGTTACAGTTAATGTATGCAAAGCAACACCTACCACACCAGTCAGCCCTCTATCTCAGAATACTAACACGCTGCCTCCTTAACCCACATCATCAGGAAGAGTCTGCATAAAACATCTGCCAGGCAACAAAGGAGTAAACCCAGGCAAGAGCCCTGCCACCAGGATAATGTACTGTTTAACCCATCCTGCTCTCACCAGGACACTTTTCCTTCCAGTTGCACACCTTGCCTTTGCTGTAACCAAAAAGGGAGAAATATCGTGCAGCCTATTGAAAACAAACAAACAAAGTCCCTCTGATTTCACAGGGGCAAGATCTCTAAAACACATAGTATTTAAGGGTAAAAACTGCATCTGAGAAGAAGCCAGGGCAGAGCTTGCTCCCAGATCCACACCCTGAGTTCCCAACAGGTCCCCATGAGCAGACATTGCTGCAAAGGCAGCACCAGGTCCCTGGCACAAACCTTGGGGAAGCCTGGCGCTGAGATGAGGTGTTCCTGGAGCCGCCACAGCCCCACACCTCCGGGTAGGGAAGATCTTGCAGGCTTCCGGACAAGCATAAATAGGGGAGCAGGGAAGACTGTTCCTTGGGCATCACAGTTTTCAATGAAGTTGCATATCCAACTATGGGCATACCTCCTCAATCTGGAGGAGCTGATAAAATTGTTAGTGCCCTTCTAGCTATTCCCCATGGAATTACTATTGTGATCTGGTGAAAGACTCAGCTAGATCATCTGTTTCTGAAGAGAACCACACAGGTCTAAGCAGCAGAGGGTTTTAGGTCCCTGCTGAAGCCCACGGTGTAGCAGTCTGTGCTGACACCAGCCATCTGCCCTGCTCTGGGCTTGTCATGCCACCCTGCCCTCCATTTACTGCTCTGGGACTTGGGAACACAGAGCTCCCCAACCTGCATGCACAGCTCAGAGCAACAGTGTTCCTACTTTGTAAAATACCTACCTTAGTGGGTAGAACTAGCCAGAGCACTGCTCATGGCATTTATAAGCTGCTCTTCCCAAAGCACTGCACAACAGCAGGGTAGGATCCTTGACAAGCAGATCATTTGCCTGGGGACACAAGGGCAGACTGAGGTGAAATGCTGTAGATGGGCCTGCTTCAGTTGGGAGGAATGAAGGTCAAGGGCTTTGGGAGAGAAAAGACAGCTTAAAAACTGTACTAGGAAGGCAGCAGTCAGTAAAAGAGCATCCAAACTTATCTCACCCATTGAAATCCTCTATAATGCTAGGAAGATCCTCAACCTGGCTAAAAATCAGAGAAAGTCTTAGGTGCCCCAGGCTCATGTGTCCCCAGGCAAATACCCAACAGAGCTATTTATGCCTCCAGCAAACTTTTGGAAAATTCATAGTTTAGCCTTTATTCCTGAATTTCATTTCCTGCAGTAAGAGGAGAACAGCTTGCCCTCTGCCATCCCAGTGGTGCTGCAGGGATTAATTTATTTCTGTACAGGGTTTTGAAAACCACTTTAGAAGTCCCCGGAATTTGTCATTCTTCCCAGAAAGCGCTTTGGAGAGAGGCTTGTGCTCAGCATGCTGGGGCCAAGAGCAGGGCCGGGGATGCAAAGACCCAGTCTCAGCTGCCACCAGGGCCCCAAGGCAGAGGTAACCCAGTGTTGTGGTTTAACCCTGATTGGCAACCAAGCACCACACAGCCACTCACTCACCCTCCCCCTACCCCAGTGGAATGGGGAAGAGAATCAGGGAGGGGAAAAAAAAACCCAACCAAACCCTAGAACCCATGGGTTGAGATAAAGGCAGTTTAATAGGACAGCAGAGAAAGAGAAAATATCAATAATAACAACAGAATATACAAAACAAGTGATACACAACACAATTGCTCACCACCCAATGGCCAGCCCATCCCCAAGCAGCAATCACTCCCTCCCCTGGCCAACTCCCCCAGTTTATATACTGAGCTTGACATCAGGTGGTATGGAATAGTCCTGATGGCTAATTGGGATCAGCTGCCCTGCCTGCATTCCCTCCCAGATTCTTGTGCACCTGGCAGAGCATGGGAAGCTGAAAAGTGTAAACAACTGAAACCAGGACACCCAGGCACGGCATCACAGGGATACCTGGCACACAGGTCACTGTCTGCAAGCCAGCACGCTCTGGTAACGATTCCCAAGCACTGTGACAATGGTTGCAAGAGCAGCTATGCTTGAACACTCAGCAGCAATAACCAGACCGTGCTATTCTCACTCCTCTTTGAAAGCCACAGCAAGGACCAACATCGTGGCCATGAGCAAGACAGTTGGATCCCCCAGAAAACATTGGGAGCCCTGTGTTTATGCTCCCATATGGGCAGAAACGCACATTCCTCACCTGCTCATAAAAGAGGCACAAAGAAGAGCCAGGAAGGAGACAAAAAGAGTTAAGCAAATGTCACAAGAGCAAAACAAAAGCATTGACACCCACACCCAAGCCCTCAGGCAGTTTCTTGCCAGCAAGTCCATCCCCAGTGCTACTCACAGCTATTCACACTACTTTCTGTCCCCTTTATTATTTATTAATAATTCTTGTCGATGGCCCTTCTGCTAATAGATTACTACTGGAGTGTTGGGGTCAGAGCAGTAAACACCAGCAAGAACAGCCAAGCGGAGCAGAGCCTGCCTGGTTTTGAGGGAACATGCAAGACCACCTGAGAGGGCAAAGCAGCCAGCACAGATATTAATGCTGCAGAAGTAATTCAGAGTTTTTAAAAGCTTTGCTTTACAAACTGCATACACTCAGCAGCATAGAAAAAATGTATGAAGTGACCATTTAATGCAGTAGTGCAGATCCCATCAGTTTGGGCACAAGAACCCTGTTCGCCTGATTTAGTTTGCTCCCTGCTGAGTAGCCCTCCTAGCCTTTATAGCACAGGCAAAAGCATCAGGTGACCTATCCTTATTTCTTGGTGAAATAAGGAGGAGGGTCAGCAAAACCACTACCATGGACTTCCAGAGGGCAGACTTTGGCTTGTTCAGGACACTGGTTAAGAGAGTCCCTTGGGAGGCAGTCCTGAAGGGCAAAGGGGTCCAGGAAGGCTGGGCATCCTTCAGGAAGGAAGTCTTAAAGGGGCAGGAGCACAGAAGTCCCCATGTGCCATAAGACAAACCGACAGGGAAGACGCCCGGCCTGGCTGAACAGAGAGCTTTTGCTGGGACTCAGGAAAAAAAAGGAGAGTTTACCACCTTTGGAAGAAGGGGCAGACAACTCAGAAAGAGTACAGGGATCTCATTAGGTCAAGCAGAAAGGAAATTAGGAAGGCAAGAGCCCAGCTAGAACTCAATTTGGCCACTGTTGTAAGAGATAATAAAAAAAAGTTTTTACAAATACATTAGCAACAAAAAAAGAGCCCAGGAGAATCTCCATCCTTTATTGGATATAGGGGGCAACATTGCCACCAAGGATGAGGAAAAGGCTGAGGTACTTAATGCCTTCTTTGCCTCAGTCTTTAACAGTCAGACCAGTTGTCCCCAGGGTATCCACCCAGAGGAGCTGGAAGGCAGGGATGGAAAGCAGGATAAACCCCCCATAATCCAGGAGGAAGCAGTTAATGACCTGCCACACCACCTGGACATTCACAAGTCTATGGGGCTGGATGGGATCCACCTGGAG
>VZTL01059311.1:17396-35561 GCA_013400535.1 Scopus umbretta
AACCAGCAACAGGACAAGGGGTAATGGCCTCAAGTTGCGCCAGGGGAGGTTTAGATTGGATATTAGGAAAAATTTCTTTACTGAAAGAGTGGTGAAGCATTGGAACAGGCTGCCCAGGGAGGTGGAGTCACCATCCCTGGAGGTGTTCAAAATAGGTGTAGACGTGACACTTCAGGATATGGTTTAGTAGGCATGGTGGTGTTGTGTTGATGGTTGGACTAGATCTCAGAGGTCTTTTCCAACCTTAATGATTATATTCTGAAATATTCTAACCACAGGAATCCTGATTTTCCCCCTACAACCAATTCCAAACAGACAAGCCACTAAAATTTAAAGCACCCTCACAAAGTTGTCAGTTAAGTTACTCCAAAATTTATTTATCTTTTACATACCACTACCATCATGTTTCCCATGTTTATTTTTTAAACCACCTACAGTGGAGCATTAACCCCAATTGGAGAGTTTTCCATGCTTAAAAACACAACAAAAAGATTCATGGAAGGAAAAAAAGCAGGGTTTCACACCTGGAAAAGTCCACATGAGACAGGAGATATGTTGCTCATTCTAGCATCTCTCACCATAAATGAGATTTCCTTTACACCACAGCATCCTGATAGACCCCAGAAGCTTAGAGCAATATCCTTTTGGGTGCACAACTCCAATATGTACTTCAGTGCATATTTACTGACTTCCTTCCAGCCCATCATTCCTTATTTGGAGCTATATTTTTATGCACAAAACGGTAGCTTTCAGAGGAGGCAGGAGTTATTGAAAAGTTCATCTGTTCCAGCTGCTTATTCCTTACTTAAACTCATCATTAATCCTCTTTTTATGACACCATAATTGTCCCTATAGCAACCAATTATGATGTCACAAACGAGATTAGAATTTTAGATAGGGGAACAGAATTAGCTGCTTCATTATTTGTTCAGGTCTCTAGCGGCTGTCATGCCTGATCAAATCACTGGCCCATGAGTTCAAGAACTCTCTTTTCAATATTCCACCAATATCTGGTATTTGAAGGGAAGGCAGCCAGAAACACAAGCAGCGGCGTGTGCCCAGCAAAGGAGGGAAAGTTGTATTGTATGGAGAGAACCCCTTTCCAGCCCTTGCAGGTCATTCTCTCACCCCCTGAAGCAAGAAAGCATAGGCAACTCTGGTGAGATTGTACTCTTTGGTATACGGGTGCACGAGTGCTACTCAAGGTATTCAGTAGTCAGACTTGCTACGAATGTGATTCATTTCCATGTAAAAGCCTAACCCTTCTTCAGATCCTACTAAATATTTCCCTTCAGTGATTTGCTGCAGCAGTGAACTGTCTATTAAATACACACAAAACAATCATGTATGGCAAGTAAAGGAAAAGCCCCCAAGCTCACTTATTTCATCATATTTTCTTCTACACATAAACTAAACCGCAGTCTATCACCTCTCTTCCTGCAGAATAATCAACAACTACACTTGAAAGCCTGAAGTGATTTACATTACCCTTCCCTAGTCTTTTTTTCATTTTATCTGTACTTTTTCAAGCTCCCAACAAATTGAAGGGGGGGGAACCAAAAAAAACCCCAAAGAGGTCAATTATCAGGCACCCAGGTACCATTCAGCACATCATCAACAATTGGAGGTGTCGCATATTCAAGATAAAGATGATTTGTCCCCATTCCTCCCCCCGAAGGTTTGGTTTGTGCCATTCTGGCAAGGTGAATGAGTTAGGGTAGCAGCAAGGGTTAAGCTGAGAGTAAAGTTCACCAAAAAAGGGGGCTGGCCCATAGAATAACATGAGGACCTGCACAGAGGCATCAGCCCCACCACCACCTCTAATACATGCTCCTTTCACCAGCCAGGTCTGGCTGTGAACTGTTAAGGAACGATACTCAGAGAGCAAAGTAGTCACAGGCAACCTATGCATTTTACTTTCCAGGTAATTTATTGTACTTCATGGAAAACAGGACAAATGTGCCCAGATTCCATAGAAAAAGAGATGGAGAGGGCAAGAGATTTACGTCCGTGTCTTGTATCATGTCTGAATCACAAAACAGCTGCCTCTCAGCTGCCCCTGCAGCTGGCAAAGGAGATCCTTTTAAAGATGCAGTTTACAGCAGGCAAAATGGCAACATCTCTATTTTGCTGTAGAGCCACTGCAACACTTTTTAAAACTGACATACTTGCCAGTATCCACTAAAAGAAGTCACCACCTCCACTTCAAACCAAATTTATCTCTTAAAAAAGAAAAAGAAAAGAAAAAAAGAAAAAAATCTCCAAAAGCATCCCCCTGAAAAAACATGCTTTTTACAGAAAAAGTTCCCATGTTTTGCCTTTTTTTTTTTTTAAATTTGAAACATTTGTCAAACGCTAACAAGCACATACATCTATTAATCCTATTTGTAGGAGGGGTCCACGTAAAACCTAATTTTAGATTTGTAAGACTGCTTTCCCCAGACTGTCTGCAGTCGATAGAGATGGGCTCTTCCAGAGGACAATTTGGAGCCAGAGCTTGAATTAGGCTGGCAAAATGGTCCTCTGGAGAAGACTCTCTCACTTGCTAATGACTGTTGAGGACATCAAGGGAAGGTAGCCTCCCCAGCCTGAAATTATCTTTCAAGAATAATTCCTCCCTTCCTCATATTGACTTCTTCACACATATCAGTACTTGCAATTTTTCCAGAGCCAGTAAAAAGTGACACCCACCATCAAGGCATGCACACAGGGACTGATTCATCACAGCAGAGCCATTAGAAGGAAATGCATTAGTCTTAATGGCAAGAACTGTGCACTCACATGGTCTTTTCCCAAGAAAGTTCTTAAATCCTGTGGGAGTCAGATGTCGGGAACAGCAAAACCAGTTCAAGCACACACTGTTCTTTGATTGACAAGCCAGCAATCCATTGCCCAGACATAAATTATTATAATAAACACTGTCTTGCTGTTTTGCCTATCATTTATGTTTCTTTTTGGGCTGTAGTTACCAACACCCTTGGTGTGAACAGAAGATGGTCATCAACACTCCACATGTAGCCATTAAAAAAATATACTGGCTGCCTCTTTCTCTACTGCCCAGATTAGTTGGATGGGAGCACCTCAGTCCCGAGAGTCAAATCTCACAGAAATTTGACTTCTACAAAACTTTCACCCCGTTGACCCAAGCACACTGTGGTGCAAACCCAGTGACCAGAACATGGGTGGGAGAGACCACCATCCAGTCAAGATCCACCACTGTGGTACGTCTCCCTGAGAGAGCGCAAATGCTGATCTGACTGTTCCACGGTTGGAGGGAGAAAGGAGCAAGAGAAATAGTTAAAGAACAGGTCAACACTTCCTTAGGGCAGGAGCTTTTTCAGCCTTAACATCAGAGATCATTTTCATTCTCTGCGTAAGACAAGTGTTAGTGTCCAATAAGTAGCTACCTGGGGTTTTATTAACCAGGTGCATTCTGCCAGTAGCTGCCGAGGAAGACTCCTAGGCACAAAATATTCTCAGCAAGATGAAGAAAAAAAACCAAACCAACACAAAAAACACCCCAACCTTAACCATACACCTGACGTGCCTGGAGAATAACCTCTCTGTTTAGCTATAAAAATGTGGATGGCTGTCCACAACCCAGTATTACCCTGATAATATACTTTCATCATGACACCAAGCAGCTCCTGCTAGCAGTCAGAAGAAAATTCATCTTCCATGTTCATTCAGTCTCTGGTCCTGCAGAAGAGGCTAAGTATCATAAGGCTGATTAACACTGAATATGGTTTTTACAACACATTTCTATCATGGAAAATTAATCATGACCAAGACAGTTTCACAGATGCTACCAAATAACAACTTCGGCTTGCCAGAACACAGCATTTCCATTCTTTGGGAAATTCTGGTATTTCAAATCAAAATAACTCTTCTGAATCAGAGTGAAAAAAAAAAAATAGTTCAGCATGACGAAATTCCAAGGAATTATAATACCAACTATATTTCAGATATTAAGATGAATATATTAATGTGTTGCTCACTTTTTTTAAAAACCAAAATCAGCATCTTCCCCAGAAGATTTCAGTCAGAAAATATTATGTCAAAATTTCCCCCCCCAAAAAAACCCCACCTTCCACTGAAGATTTTTCAGCCACCCTTCTCCATTACAGAAGAGTGGAATTGCAAGTGAATGCATATGTCGTGGTACCTTCACATGTATTACCTCATGCCCTTAACTTAGAATGAGCGAGAGGTCACTTTATTTTAAGTAACAACCATGTGTTTTCCCATTGCTGCTCTGCTTGAGCAGATCCTTTGCAGAACATCTTTGAAACCTTCCTCGTGTTTTCGCACGCACCCACAGCTCAGCCTTGTCAGGCACAAGCCCTCCAGGCGTACCTGCTTGTTCCCACCACCGCCTTGTTTGTACACCTCTGTCACTCGAGTCAGGCGCTGACGTGCACTGTTGTGCCTGCGACCGATGTTCGCACTGTTTTGCATTTATCCTCCTATTATTTGTGTTTTTACGCGTAATAGAAGCTGCTTTGTCTGCCTGCATAGTAAATTCACCTCATTGTCTTACAACCTTGCTGCAAAAAGCTGTTAGGATTGATTCACAATAGGGCCAACATTTCCATCAAGCAAATATCACTCTTGGCACCTGACAAATTGTGACACCATTTGCAGAGCATCTGAATCAGAAACAAAAAAAGCTCCTGCTGGATGCTCAGGTGGGGGCAGCTGGGGAAGGGTCTACCACGCAGGGAGCAGGGGAAACTGCCCAGGCGGAGTGCAGCTGCAGCAAGACCCAGGGGAGCCCTACATTTTCTGGCTGCAGTCCCCACATTGCCAGTGGGAGTGGGTGGGAGAGCTGACTTGCCAGGGAACAGCCTTTCGAGACAGCAGGCTGCTTCTCTAACTGGAGGGGAATTCACATCTTTCCTTTTTCAGCCTTTACATCAAATTGAGGGAAAGTTGGGCCACGATTTTCCATCCCAGCTAATTTCCTCCTACTTTTCTTTCTCTCTGTTTCGCACCCCAAATGGCCTCTTTCGAGCTTGAAAAATTTCCTGTTACACAGCATTGCCTAGGGCACCCTAAGCACAACTTCCCACCCTCCCTTCCTGTCCTCATAACTACTTGTGACCCACTGGAACTGCCTGGTCAGCTGAAGGGTCCAAAAGTCAGACTGGGGCTGAAATGATTAAAACTTCTTGTTATGACCTACAGCTCCATCAATCACAAGCAGATGGGAGAAGCAGGCACACACCAGAGCTCCCAGACCCAACTGTGGGCCCACATCCACATCCTCTAGGAGACAGTCAGCTGCAGTTTGCATTTAGCAAGATGCACAGCTGCAAAGGGTAGCAAAATAAGGTCATTGGTGGCAGAAAGGCAAGGCCATCTGGTATCTTGGCACTTCACGTGTGAAAGAGGATGATCTCCGATTTTCAGGAAGCAAAAGACGTGAGTAATCTCAGGATAAAGGCCAAAGACCGAAAAGAAAGTGAATTACTTTCTTCTTCTGCTAAGTCAGGAGAGAGGCATAATCAGCATGTGATGAAAGCTTTCCCTGCTGCTGCCTGTGCTGCAACTCTCCCTGAATAAACAACAGCCTTTAACGGTTAGGAAGTAAGGAGGAATGAGCCCAGCACTTTCACAACCACAGGTCAGCTCCCCTCTTCCTTCCATCTTCCTCCCAAAATTAGTCAATTTTATCTTCTGTTCCTGCAGAGAGACAGCAGGAGTTGTGAAAAGAGAGGAGCCCCCACACCAGGGGCTCAGCAGCTGTGGCTTACTCTTCTGTATTCACTTGGTATGCTTGTTTTACTTGAATTCAGTACCAGACCAGGTACTAATATGAAAACCAAACTCAAAGTCTTTCTTTGAAAAAAGGGAATTGGAAACATAAGCAGCTATTTTATGGACAAGCTGAGGATATTTTCACAGTCCCCTCAGAGCTGATGGCAGAATTACATTTGGTTGCTTTCCTTTTGGTGCTAAGGAAGCAGGGGTAAGGAGAGAAGAGTGTATTGCGCAATCCAGGGATTAGGGATAAAAGACCATATTGCCCAACCAAGGGATTAGAGCGGGCTTTTCTTTTAAATTTCCCGTTACCCAAGGTGAAAATTTGGAAGAATGTATTACTTGAATAGGTGACTACATGTAAGGAAATAAAAATATTTGTGTGTCATACTACAGATCTCTTCCAGTTATCAGAGATCAGAGCTATCAGAGATAGCTTAGCTTTGTGTCTTTCATAAAAAAGGAGAATTTACTCCATTAAAAAAAAAAAAAAAAGAGAGATCATCACATATGAAGTTTTTCTGAAACACATTCATTAAGGGGAGAGCTCACACAAGCCTTCTGAGTCCATCCTGCCCTGGAGAGCCTTTCTCAGAGTGCTTCTGGCTTGAGACTGCTCACAGGCTTGAATTAATACACATAATGCTTGGCTTATGTAGTTGATGGTCATCACGTCCCCAAGAGGGGTCTGGACAGAAGCTTGCTGTGGGTTGGGAGAGCCCAGGCTATTCCCAGAAGGAAAGACATACAGTATCCTCTCTGGAAAGATGAAAAGCTGTGCTCCAGCCAGCCCTCCCTTTGGAGGGCACCAGAGTCTTCCAGGCCAGACTGTCAACAGCCATCCCTGCTAAAGGTTATGGTTTTCCTCCCTCTCAAAAGGATTAAGGTTTGATGGGTAAGGGGGATGTTTTGGGAAAGAACTGCCACCCCTAGGCCACTTGTCTGAAGGCCATCAGGTTAGCAGTTTCCAAACACCGCATATAAACTTTGTGAGGGGGCATCTTAACTGCTACATTGGTCTCGGTCCAGCTCGTAACTGCCCCAGCATCACAGACATTAGTCTTCCCTCCCACCATCTGCTGAAAGAAAAGAAACTAGGAGCTGACAAGACAGAGACCAAATAACCCAGCACTCGGTAATTTTGCCGTTCACCATGGATCATAGCACATTTATCAAACAATGATATGGTCCACATCAGACTCAAGGAAGTGAAAAACATTGCTTTGCTTTTTGCCATCCAGGCTGAATCAAGATCTGCAAGGCCAAAAGAGAGTCCATACAAGCATCACAACGCTATCCGGTATCCAAGCCACTGCGGGTCTGCTCCTGCACTGTTTGTTATGCATCAGCAGGGTTTGTCAAGCACCTTTCAGCATTCCTTCAACACCTCAAAAAGCTGGGGAAAAAAAAAGCTGAAAAGCTGGAGAAGGCAACTGGTGCCTCTTTTTGCCATAGTTGACAGGGAGAAGTCCAAAAAGTCTCTATCTTTATATTCAATTGGACATAAAACATGCACATCACCACTTTGCAGCCACTGCAACATAGTCTACCACTATACAGCTTGAAAACCTCCAGTATTGCAAATCTAAAGGGGAAAGGAAGCAGCTTATTTACTATTAAGATGCTCACGATAATCAGAGATGCAGCACCGGACTATAAAGCTCACACTAGCCTTGGAGGGAGGAAAACACCGTTGGAGAGAGCTCAATAATTTAAATCTAACCTTGTAGAACGTGAAACCCAGTGCTTCTGGATTTCTGTATTCTTCACTCATTGTACCATGCACTGCACAGCCCCGGGTACATAAACCCACACAGAGCACCGGTGTCTTGGCAGGAATCGGCAAAAAGACAGAAGTATGCTGCAAGACTGAAGACAAGGCAACAAATGCAAATTACAGAATGGAAAGGGAGAGGGAGCAACTCAAAAATAAAGAAATCCAGACATTCTATCACAGTAAAAACTGATCAGGGACAAAACAAAGAAACTATCTGCTCCAAAGCCAAATATACTGCCCTGCAAGAGAAGTGACAGTTGCAACTGTTGGCTACCTGCAGAGACAAAAATGAAAAATAAAGAATAGCTTAAGCTCTTCTCGCTAATGGAAGGCCACCTACAACCAAACATGCCAGCTGCATCGGTACTGCCTGCTAATTCCTTCTTCAATGTCATTTTAAATCAGGCTAAAACCTGGAGGTGACTATAGTGCCAGCAGCAAAGGATCCTACGAGCACAAGCAGCTGGCAAGACACTGGTGCTGGATATCCCTTAAGGCAATAGCTTCAAAGGCACTTTTCTTTTGTTTCCTATCTGCACAGGTTTTTGACATGTGAATTCTCTCAGTGTCTCAACTTACAACTAACCTCGAAACTCATAATGAAACTTTATTCACATCTTTGGCATTTCACTTACTTTCACAGGAGAGTCCATTGCCCTCTAGGGTACCATCTCAAAACCATAAATGAGGCTAACATCAGGAATTAATAACCAAGGACCTGGCCTAGTGTGCACCTACACATGGCATTTCATTGCCTTCAGAGAACCTACAGGATGCAGTGCTCGAGCGGGAATGAAACTCGATGTGTTTTCACAACAAAAGGATATACTCCTGGGATCATTCACTAATTGGATAAAAGCATAAGAACTACCCCATTACCATCCCTAGAGGAAACTCATTAGCAACCTAATGAAATAAAGTGATGACAGGAAGGTATTTTCTCATCATCTTTTAATGCTAACAGGCTTCAAAGCCATTTTGCTTCCTCACCCTCTCCTGTGGTGCCCAGAAACCCCATGGCACCTCTCAGAGCATCACAGGCAGTCCCCTCTCCCACATATTACACAGCATCAGGGAGCAGTTTCAGAGCACAGAGGGATTCTAAGATGTTCAGCTCATCATCTCTGATGAATCTGTGCAATTGAATCTTAATGCCTGCCCCATGTGGGAAATGTTCCCCAGTGGGTCAAGCTTCCTGATGAGTCATACAATTTAGAAGGCATATAATCCAGCTATTAGGGACTTCGCCATTTGTTTTTATGAAAAGTCAAATTCGGGAACATTTGAAAGAAATTAGAAATATTGCAACAAATTTTACAATTTTGAAATATTTTGAAGTTCCTGAAGTTACAAATATTGAAGTGAGTATTACATAAACATAGTTCTTCTCATAATTATGTCTATATTTATGTCTATATTAAATATGAAAATTTCTTTTTCTCCTCTTGCAAAAAGTGTAAGGTCATATCCCCAAACACTCACGTATCATATAGCTCTAGTCAGAAATATTTTTAGATGTACATATTAAACACACATTCCTTAGTAACAGCGAGGGAGGAATGGATAATTCTGAACCCTTCTGAAGAGGATAATACAAAGCAAGACAAGGTATTCACCCACCACATTCCCACCATCCACACCTACACCTCTCACCACTAAACACCTTCCTCTGAATCTCTGGACATTCAAAAAGAGCTCACACATCTCCACCAAGAACTCTTACATACAGTCAGACAGCCAAAGGCATCAATATTATTTATCTCTGCAATGGACCTACAGCCTAGCTGAGGCTACAGGGCAGCCAGCGGCACCGTTCCCCAATGCCAGTGAGTAAACTCATCGCTGATGGAACAAGCAGCCTGAGAGAGTAGCATCCTGCATCTTCTCATATCTCCGGTTTATCCACAAAGGTACACAGGAGGGACGGTGATGCGTTAAGTTAGTACGCCTCAAACCTAAGTACAATGAGACACCTGCATTCTCTCTGCCTACATGGCCATTTGTCTCTGACAATGAGGATTAGCGTTAGGGAGCCTGCAGGGCCAGTGAGCCGGAAAGCTTTCTAGGTAGAATTTGAACCCCTCAAAAAGGGGTAGACGGACCAGATGATAGAATAGCAGTTTCCCATTATGACCTGTAAATTCTGAAGTTAGCTAAGCTTTCAAACAGCTGTTCAATGGAAGGGGATTCTGGCAGTGCCATTCAGAGCTACATTTGAAAGGAAATCCATTTGAAAGGTTCAGGACCTCATTACCAAGACTTTTTCTAGCATAAGCATTTCAAACCACAAGCTTCCTCAAAAATTCAGTATAGAAAGTATCGGGGAAATACCAGGCTCAGTCTCAGAGTCCAGACAGGCTCAGCCCTGCACCAGCTTGCTTTCCCAGGACTGCAGTAGTTAGTGCCCATTAGTTCCTCAGAACCAGCTAATAAATCTTTCCTTTCCCCCTCAGTCCCTTACCTACCTTTACGCTGAGCCATTTCAGTGAAGTAGGTGGAGGTGCTTAGACATTCAGAAGAAGCACTTAGTGCCCTGTGGCAGCCTCAGCTTACCATAGCTCTTTAAAAAAAACAAACCCTCCCATTTGCTCAATGCACAAATAATTCAGAGGCAAAACTTGGGTATGTTGTACTCTAAACAAGATCAAATTATAATATTAATGCACAAGTGTCCTCTGCCTCAGAGAAAACCTGAAATTTGGGGGAGAAAGTTGCAGTTTCGATTCACTTCTGTTCCCCACTCTTTTTAACCTGGATGAAAGGCCTTGCTTTTACAGCTAGGGTTGAGGATCCAGTCCCACTTTGTCACACAGACTCCATCTGCCATTGTAAATAAGTCACTTTATCGTCCATTGTCTGTTTCTCAAAGAGGATTTACAAAGAATCAGGTCCTACACTGCCTGTGTTAGGTAGATATTATCACTTACAGATTATAGCTTTACAGGTAGAAAAAGCTGAGATAAAGTATAATGGACAAGTATTAGACTTTTTTGTTTGGTGTTAAAAAACAAACAGCCCCTTCCTTGATGCTACACTGTCTTCTACTCCATTTGTGGGTCTCCTCTGCAGACCAAGCTAGGAGGCCAAGGTCTTTTGTAACTGAAAAACAGTTCTAGTGAAATTTAAAAGTGTAAACCCCAACTTCCCTTCCTAACCACAGTCACCCCAAGCCCAGTGTTATCTTCAGAGACGGATTCAAGCACAGTCTGGACAGGGAAGGTTGTGCAGGATCTTGGCCAACCTGTAGTACATGGAAGCCAGCACTCATTAGACAAGATGGTGCTGGTGTGAGGGCCACATGCATCAATCTTCACCAACAAAATCATCCCTGAATTAATTCATAGGCATAATGCAACAGCCAAGTTTCCAGAAAGGCAAAAAAAAAAAAAAAAGCCTTTATGAGCTGGCAGAGATGCTATCAACTTCCCCGCTGGCAACATAAATTGGATTGCACGTGCATCAGCGACCAGAAGCTCAGCACCTGAGAGACAAGGTTACAGGAGAGTTCAGGGGGTGGCTCAACATGGGAAGCAGTTATACCCACAGGCCCGCACATCCACACCAAGAGAAGCAGGAAAAGATAAATAAGAAAGTTCAGTATAGACAGAAAAGAGAAGCAAAACTTGAGAGACCCGGTGGCTTTGGATGGGCCTGCACACCTTGGATTCAGACCCAAGGCCTTCACCACGGGCAAACACACTTAACATTTTATATGTGTAAGTATAGAATCATAGAATCATTAAGGTTGGAAAAGACCTCTGAGATCATCTAGTCCAACTGTCAACCCAACAACACCATGTCTACTATGTATTACCTCAGAAGAAAGGACAGTTAAATAAAGGGAGAAGACCCACACACCATACACTAGAATTAGCAACATAATGGCATCCCTTCATCTTACAGTCCTAGGGATTCATACAGAGCATGCACCAAGGCTCCTGAACACACAGCCCACCCTGGTACACTTTCTTCAGCCCACACGTGGTCCAGCAATTATTTAGTAGAAAGTACAGATGGTTCTCCCACATAGCTGCAGCCTGCAAAACACACAGCAGAGTCCTTCATGCCCATGTCCTGTCTTACACCTTCCTTCACCCTGAAGTTATTCACTGTAACATCACCTTACTTATCCACAGCCATCAAATACCCGGCACTAACCCCCATGGAGGCTCCTATAGACTCTGTACACATACATATGAACATACATAGTCTTATATTAAGTACTCTTACACATTTTCTTCACATACACCGAGTCCTGGGTTCTCTGTTAAGAGTGAGAAATGGTCAAATCATTCGAAAACCACAAGAAGGGAAAGAAAAAACAAAAACCAGCATCAGGACATGCAGGTTGAACAGTATAATGTATCACTCCACATACAAGGAGTTTAAAAAAAAAAAACCAAAAACAAAACAAAACCAAACCCAAACTCTGTAGAGAATGAGACAGAAAAAGGAGGCCAAACTTTTCTATTTTATTCCAAGGCAAAGCTCCTCATTGTCAGTTCTTTAACTAGAAGAGGTTGCCACAAAGCTATGAGCCTCCCATGCCTGATTACTTTCTTATTCTTCTTTCCCTCTCCCTCTTTTCCTTAATATCTGGGAAATCCTTTGGCTGATTGTCAGCATCTCACACCCAGGCTGTGCTGGATTTACTGATAAAGAAGCAGGAAGAGCACAGAAGACTGTTGCATAAATGCATCGCATTCCCAACATCTTGGCCAAGGTGCCAAGTTTGCCAAATAAAAAATTCCCCCATCAAAAGCCTGGTGAAGTGTCAAGCAAATCATTTCATCAGCCCCGTCACTGACCCCAGCAAGAAGAACTGACTACCTGCTCGTTTATGCCAAAGGACTAGCCAGAACAAAAGTGGTTTTCCAACCCATCACAGTTAAATGGCACCTGATTCAGCATTTATTACCCAAGGAAATTTTCCACCTGCGACAGTCCAAGAGCAATCTGAGGCTACAGGTCTGTGTCTGTGCTGCACAACAACTTTATTATGCGCTCGCAGAGGCTCCCGCTTTCAAATCACTGATGCATTTATCTCATTCTGAGTACGTACATAATTCCACTGCAGCTTACATGTAGCTTTACCCAGAGTTTTCATTCACAACATGTCTTTTGTAAAGCACTGCTAGCCTCAGATACAAAAGGGAGAACATAAGACATGCTCCAAATTCAAAGACAGTCCTTTTACTTTGTGTGACCTAGAGACATTGATGGCCAGACTTGCAGCCACATCTCAAAGTCAAGGGAGAACTTTAAAAGTCACGCTGGTTTTCCCATGGTATTATTCTTGTTTCTGAACCATTCCTAGCCTTTTTCTGCATTTTGCTCCAACGCAGAACTTCCACCTCAAAGCTTTATAAACAAAAGAGCTTCGTGAAGGCCCCTTCACATACCAAAAACATCCAGTGATGTGCTTTGGGAGAAAATGATGAAATGGTGATGGATGTTCTGGGTGACAAAGTAAATTGAGTCACTGTTATGTGAGTGGGTGGTAACAACTCTGTACAGTACATAACCGAAACTCTTAACAAAGACAGTTGTAAGCGGATCTTATGAGATTAGGCCGCAGAGCAAAAATTATTTTCTTGACATTTGGTAGAAGATAGAAATTCATCCATCATTTTCATGTAGAACAACCTCACTCATTTATCGAAATAGGATATATTAAAATTCAAGGAAACTTAAGTAAAAGAAATCAACACAATCAAAACATCAAAGGCTTGTGTTGGGTGTTTGCATTTTTACAAATGTCACTCAGCTTTAATTATTTATAATGCTTCACAGTAAACTAGTAAATGCTGTCATATTTCATAAAATAATTAAGTCTTAGTAATAGGAGTCACCTCTACCATCCTGTCTCTATTTAATATTTACTGAGAATTGATGTGCATTTTATGTTCATTATCATGCCTGTAAATAAATGAAGCAAAAAATGAGGATGTTTCCTACCCTTAAATTTCTATTTCAGTCTAAGGGCCCATCTGTAGTCCCACGTACTTATATGTTCATCAACAGTGACGAAGCTTGTGTACTCAGGGATTTCCCAGGATTTCTCTGCCATTACTTTTTCCCCTTCAAGTGCAGTAACAAAACCCACTCTAATTACAACTCCAGGTACGTCCTGCCACAACAGACAAGCACTTATTGCTGATGGTGCAGGAGGAGAAGCCAGCTTGACTCTTGGCTTCTGCTTGCAGAGGAAGAGTCGGGAAAGCAGGGTCCCAAACAGATTCATTTGGCAAGTCGGAGAGAAACACCAGCCAAGGAAACTCAAACCGCCCATTTTACAGGCAGCGACATTTCTGAGTGGAACTGGATGGCCAAAGGACACCATGACTTACGAAAACCAGCGCCTCCAGCCACTTCCATTACTAAAAGCGAAATGCATGGTTTCCTGCTCAGGCAAGCCAGCTTCACCCAAGGCAAAGCACGATAACCAAGCCGCCAACCCGCTGCCAGTTAGCAGCATGGGACTCTGAGACGATTCGTTACGGCCCCGCTTCTGGAAATCCCCGAGCCATGTACAAACAAGAATCCTAAAGCCTGCCACCTGCTGCATTGGGCAGAATTTCTCCACTTGGTCAAAATGAAATTTCTCTAGATAAACTATACCCTAATGACAAGTGTTTGCCAAACGCCACCCGAGCTCTCACAAGAGGGCCATTAAAATGTACAACTTTTTTTTTTTTTTGTTCTCTTATTTCCAATGCCACTAACCAAGATTCCCTGGATTTCTAAATGATAAGTAATAAGAAATTAAAACCCATTCGCATTATTGATGGTTTTGGTTGGTTTGCTTTTTGGCTTGTGTTGGTAGTTTTGGCTTTGGGTTTTTTTGTTTTGAGTTTGTTTTTTTTTGTTTGTTTGGAGGGTGGTTTGTTTTGGGATTTGGTGGTGGGTTTTTTTGTTTGTTTTGGGGTTTTTTTATATTTTACATTTTACTATTTCTCCAAGCTTAAATTAAGTTACAAGACTGCATTTCAGATAAGTTTTTAGACCTGCAAACACCAGCAGGAAGCCTGCCAGATAGAGCTTTATTTCCAAGGTTTTCTCTAGCTGTAGCTTTTTATTGTGGAAATATTTTTATTGAGCACCTCTTTGGTATAATCTGAATTTCTCTTTATTTCAAGAACTACTTTGGGAAAGCTACTTTGGTCTTTACTTTAGCTAGAAGACACCATGAGTTTTCTCACAGAACTTTGTTGTGACAAAATAATAAAAATTAAAAGGAAATAAAATTTTACTCACGAGCTTTGCGTCACAGTGTCTTGTAAATATTCTGCTGGGTCCAGAAATGTAAGGGGTAAATACTATTCCAAGAACCAATCTTTAGGAGAGCATTTCTCTCTGGTGGGAGTACATATTTAATTCTCTTTTTTTTTTTTTTTCCCATTTGCCAATGGCTTCACAGCAGGGTAGGAAACCGAACTTTTGATTCTATCAGTTTATGAAAAAAAAAAAAATTTTGCAAGCCCATAGTACAGACTTTAAGCAGAAAAGCCGAAACATCTTTAAGAAACTTAATTCCATATCCATAGGGTAAAAAAAATTAGCACTAGAAATTACTGCTTAGCTGTTGGCATTCTGATGGTAGCATCCAACTATTACGTCGGTGGGCCTCATTTAAGTGCATGAGCCTGAAAAGGGAGACCATTTCTCTGAGCTTTCATTCAGCCTGCACAGGGACCAGCTCTGCAAGATACCCCCTCATCACGGGATCAACACTTCCATTTGCAGAGCATCCCTTCCCTCCCTCCCTCCCTTCCTCCCTCCCTCGCCAGCGGGACCCACCGGCTGAGCTCCGGCGGCAGCACCCCTGGTTACATCAGGCAGGGCCAGCACCCCATCTGCAAATTAAGATCCACTCAAGGGATGCGTGTTGGCAGCGCATACACACACACAGAGACACACTTTAAACCCATTAGCTCATGCACGAGCACGGATTAAGTGGCATATCCCCACTGTGTCCGTATGCACAATTACAGCATATTGCTAGAAAGAAAACAGCAAGCAGACATCTACTCTTAACAGAATGATGAGCTTTTAGTGCAGACAACGAGCTTGGTGAATATCAGGGGCGAGGTGGTTAGGGCTGGGAACACGGCAAGGTCAAGGGAGTTTTCCAGCTCCCTATGAGGCACACCTGTGTTACTTAAAGCAAGTTTTTCCTCCCTATGTTTCCATACAGGGGACAAACATGCCTACATTGGTATTTACTGCACAAAAGCATTACATATTTAATACAGCAGTTTCTACATTGGAAGCCACTGGCTGCATCATTACAAAACATTGTCTTCTACAACTATGTTACTCACAGTTTTGGTACAATTCTAGAGAAACTAACAAGTTCTTTGTATGCAACAACTATATCATTAGCGAAATACATCTGCATTATAATGAAAGAAGTTACTGTTTAGCAACAAAAAAAAAAAAGGGGGGGGGGACATAATACTTTAAGCCAGACTCAGGTAAATCATAGTTTCACATAATTGGGAGTAATTAACATAAAATTGGTACAGGAAATATTTTTCTTCTTCCTTTTTTCCCCTTGCAACAATACCTTGACCTCTATTTCAGCCACCTGTTTCATCCCTTCAGTTGCCACCAAGAGAACTTTTTTACATGCATTTTCATGAATCTTTATTATTTGAAGCAAGTTCCAACTGTTGGGTCTTTTTCTGCATGAATGAATACAGCTATACAGGTGTATGTCAGTGTACTGCACCTGCATAAAGAATCCTAAATGAGCTGGTTGAGAGTCTGGATGAAGCCTTGAATCTTTTCTACTCTACCAGTGGGTAAGGGAGTCCAAGTGCCAACATAAATAGATTTTTCTGTATATAATATAGTCATTTACATTTACAAATGTATTCCAGTGCCATAATTTACCAAGAGAAATGGTAGCAGTTTAAGGAGCCTGGAGGATACGGGGTGTGAAAAGCTTGGTGGAGGTCCTTTGTGGAAGTTTTCTACTCTTATCTACTCAGATGGTTCCCTTTACAGATAAATGAGAGCGTGTGCATTATTTGTAGCAGATGAGCTCCAGAAGAAAAGGTGTGGAAATCCAAGGATGCAATGAAAATGTACTTTCTCACACATATCCTAAGTCAAGTAGAATGAGTAATATGCATCAAGAGATGCTTAGGAAAAGGCTTTTCTATCTGAAGGCTCAGGACTTGCTGTACACTTACCTAGATGGAGGAGAGGAGAGGCAGGAGGAAGAAGAGAAAAAACCCTGCATTTCCTCCTACGAGTGTTTATTATGAAACCTTTACAAATATCGACCATGCAGAAAACTTCAAGAATACTCATGTCTTTAGCACACTTCTAGATAATCTGGAGAACAAGACATTATAAACGGATTTTAAAATATCCCTCTCCCCCCCAAAAAAGGGGGGGTGTGATGTGAAGACACCAAAATTAATAAAATAAAAAAGAAAATCTAGAGCCTGAATAGAGCACCTCCAAGACTTATTGCAAGCCCCATGCCTTCTGTACCAAGAGCAGACACGTTAGCAAACCTGTCTCGTTAGCAGCTACTCGAACAGCCCACCTACAGAATCTGCCTTTACCTGCAGCAGACAACTTGCCCCTAAATGGCACCCGCTAGGAAAACTGTCAGGGTAGGGATGCAAACGTACAGAGGGATGACTGATGCAATGCTCTTTGGGGTCCAGTAAGTTTCCCTTTTCACATCGCTCACCTTATTGAGTCCAGTGTGAATCACGCCAAACTTCACGCTCACCAGCGAGACCGTCAGCCCTTATGGGGAAGTCTCTCTGCCTACCTGAAGTTTTATATAAAACTTCAGCTATGAAGAGTGTTTAATTACATCATTTTTAAGCCCTACCACATGCAGAGACTCAAACCATTACTAAGCTCCCTCAGATGTAAATTGACAGCACGTTAAGAAGAAGTATCTCCACGTTCAGGGTTCAGGGGGATTCTTCAGCTGGTTTACCTAGAGCTAGAGGCGCTCTTTCCTTGCAGAGGCAAAATAAGGAGCAGCTCTGCGTTTTCCATCCTCCCGGTTAAGAGGGCTCACCCCCAAGCACACTAGAACACTAGTTACTGATGGTGTGCTGCCTCCGCTGGGGTTTTGCAGCCGGAAAGCCGGCAGAATTAGGCAAGAGCGGAGAACTTTTTGGCATGAAGCTTCTCAGACAGCAATCATTTTCAGCAGCTGCTGACCATTACCGGATCCTAGGTGGTAACAGAAAAGCAGACCAACCCCGCCAACAGCCCCTTCATACAGGTGCATTGAGAGAAAGAAGGAAGGAAGGACAGAAGGAAGGACGGAACCCAGTTGTTTGGTATCAGAGACACGGGATAAACTCAGGGCTGTGAAAAGGCGAGACCCTGGAGATGAACACAACACCCTGCTCTGGCTGTAGCACGTCACCTGGCAGGCCGGGGGCTGCCCGCTCTCGGCCCTCGGCCACGCGTCGTGGGGGGGTCGGGCAGGGCTGCCCACCTCTAGTGTCATCTTCTCAACCACTGGGGCTTACGCAACAGCTGCCGACACGGGTGGGGAGCGAGACCTGCGCTCCGTGAGACTTCCCACGAGAAGCCCCTCTGGGGAGCAGCGGTGCCACCCGAAAGGGGTTGTGGGTTTG
>VZTL01059311.1:42643-73340 GCA_013400535.1 Scopus umbretta
GGTGGGTTGCGCTTTTGCACTAGTATCACTGTCCTTGTCATCTTAGATAGTTTTAAATGTTTGCACAAACCCATGCTGTATCCACATGAACAGAGGGAAGGGGAAAGATCAGCTGAAATGCCTCAGGGGTGTCACACGCAGAGTGACTCAGAGTCACAAGGTACTGTTGTGCATGGCCCAAGGCAAAGGCTTTGGCCCTGGAAATGTATTTCTCTGCAAGAGGATAACACCAGGTAATTTACCCTTGGAAAGCCCAGGAACCTCAGGAAAACCGTGACACAGGCGGCCCTCTGAGAGCAAACTGCTTGCCCTCCCTGGCATCTTGCTGCACCCCTGGGGCGGTTAGGGCAGTAGCACTCCCAGGGAAGAGGGATCTTTAGGTCCTCTCCCAGAAGACCAGCTCAAACAAATTGTGTTCCTTGAGCTGTCACCTCCCAGGGGCCACTTTTTAAGGCAAACTTACACCATGAAAAAAACCAAAAGGTATTCAAAGCCATAATTCTGCAGAACAAAAATGACACATGAAGATACAATAAAGCCTGAAGTAATTATTTTTTTGTACCAAGCCAGAGCTGTCCGACAGAAAGGCCAGACAATTTATGCATACACACAAAATGACACAGTGCAATGACTTTCAGTCGAAAATTGGTGATAGGACAGACTTCAGACAGCAATTCAAACTACAGTTCCATGAGTGTTTGGTGACATGGAATGTGAACAGGTTTCAGAGAGAAACGCCAGGACTTTCTGTTGCATCAAGTGGAATGTGCCCTGTGTGTTCAGGTAGATGCCTTTTTTTTTAGTGATGCTTACTATATTAAAAAAACAACTCTGCGATTTTTTTTTTTTTAAATTGCTCACCACGCACACGTGCACAGATACACACACACTCGCGCTTCTTCTTGCTAACTGTACAAATGAAGAAAGCGAGATGCTGTTACATCAGCCCCACTGAATTAAAATCTTGATATGGCAAAGTCAGATACAAGCAGAGTTCTGTTAAAAGAAATTGATTTCTTGCCTCCGCTTCCCCCTCTCTCCCTTTCACTCCCTTAATTATGGGCTGCTGAAGTTCAAAAAGATTTTAACCCACTGGCTGGAAGGAAAAATGGCACATACGATAAAGGTCAGATACGCATAAACAAGACTGCATAGTATTAAAGAGCAGGGGGAAGAGTAAAGCTAAAACAAGGGGGAAGTAATGAAAAAGACCATCATTGCTGATTTATGGAATCAAGAACTAAGAAGTTTCCCTGTGATGTCAGGATTCTCCTCATCAGCCATTTCTCATCTTTTCTGTAGGACAGGTCTACAAATCCAGCTTTCCCATGTTTTGTTCTCACCTATTCAGTTCCAGCTCTTAGAGGAAGAGTACAGAGATGGGCTTTAGGGCAGAGAAGAGCCTACTGGTAATAAAGAATATCGAAACTCCATTTCAGCATCACAAATGAGAGCTTCCTGCCAGATGCAGTCTTTTCTACATAGGAAGTCAATTCAGGTATATACCTTGGTAAAGCAGCACAAGGCCTGACTCGAAAACCACAAAACCAAATGGCAATCTCGCTCCCAGTCCTGGAGTCTCCAATAGATGCTGATCACCTAAGCGATGCAGCAGTAACTGAGATCACACGCTCAACATATCCCTGAATGCCCACTGTCATTTTATGGGCCATGAGAAAGCTACAATAGCCTTTACAGACATTGGCTGATGCGTAAAGACTTTTACGCATCAGCCAATTCATTCATCTTTGCAATCCTAAAGTTGTTTATCCTTAACACTGTAGCGCAAAGCAGCAACAAATCATAGCACTACACTACTTACATAGGCGATATAACTTTTGTAGTTACAAAGTACTGACCTACCATTTCACCTTCAGAATACAAAATGTTCCCTTTCTAATTAGTGACTTGAGAAAGAAATATTTTAGTCACCAAGAGTATAAAAATATTCCATATGCTTCTGTTCTTAGCTGCGTGGGTTTTGTACAATGGCCTCTTGGCATTAGCTAGAATCTAGAGCCCAAATACTCAGTGGAAATCCCTCCCAACATAGCAATTAGTATCATTCATTTACTTGGCCTACATTCTAAACGCGTCTAGACAGAATTCACCGCTGATAGTCTGGGGGGATGGGAACGGAGAGGTGGGTTGGTTTTTTTAGCAGGAAAAAAAAACCCAACCAAAGACGAAAAGTTTTTATATTCATTTTCAGCTCTACATGAGAAAAATCAAGAATACACGGAGACACATTGTTTCACCGAGAGATAGGGAAGAGGTCCCCTGCCAGTATAAATCAGACCTGCAGCCTCCAAAAGCGGTAAGTGAGAAGCATGCTGCCTTGTATCATCTGGGATCTGGCCTAAGAACCTCAGCCTAACCCCTTATTAGTCTGTGCTGCTGAAAAATATTGAATGGTACAGGTGAAATAAGAGAAATGCAGCAAAGAACTATAAATAGCCGAAGGGGGGAAAAAACCCCAACATTATCTACACACTGGTGACAAGGTTAGAACTGCCACATGCCCTGTGCTTGACACTTTTTAAAAATATATATATATATATAAAAAAAATAATGCCCTACATTCCTTCTTAGCTTATCTCCCTAGAAGCAAAGACCCGACAGATCTAGACATGCTTTAAAGCCATGGGCCAAAAGGTAAGTTTACTAGCGCGTGTAAAATCATGCTGACAAGCAGCATAACGTTACAGCTGAAGACTCTACGGATCACTTAAGTCCTCTAGTGGAAAGGGAAATTAAGTAGCACATAAGACCTTTGCCTGCCCTGTCCATACACGCACGTTATTCTACAGCACCAAGTCGCCGATCACTGGAAGAAGTATACTGGCAGAAGGCTAAGCCCTCATGTCATATAGCTGAGCTAATTAGAAGCACTTACACCGGCATCCTCCCTGAATACGCCTTGCTACTCCATCCCTATGCCCTTCGCACAGAGCACATACAGCTGCCTCTCCACGTGGTCCGCAGTGCAGCAACGTCCACACCTGGGTCAGCCCTGGACTGCTGAGGCTGGCAGGGCAATTGCGCGTGTCCTGCCGCCTCTGGCCCCCTGCTAGGTACGTAACGTGGGCACAAACCGCCTCTGGAGACAGCGAGGTCCTTGTCGCATAACAGCCTGGGGGTAGGTGATGACAGCAGAGTCTTTGGCCCCTAGTATCGAGCAGAGAAACCTGTTTATTAAGGCCCCCGGAGAAAAATGATCACAAACATACCGAAGTAAAGCAGAGGTTTTCCTTATTGTAACGATGTAATATTTAATACAACAAATCCCCAAGCAAGGTGTGTGCTAGGTCAAGAGATTCCCCAAAAGAGTACCTAAAAATAACTTAAAGGATTACACAAATTATAATTATAGAAATAGATTATCAAACAGTTACAAGAAAATTGGTACTGCCATCCTGGCATGGATTAATTCGTTCAGAGGCCTGACCCAGACTGTGGCGAGTTCAAAACGCTCCAGATGAAAACATGACTATCTCCCAATCAGATTTGAAATGACATTCCTCAATTAGGCCAACAAAATGGCAAAGCTTTAATGGTGACTACTGCAGTAGGTTTCGGGGGTGGGGTGAGGTGGGGTGCTGGGTTTTGCGGAATTGCCTGTCCTTTAAGTATTGAGAAATAATTCCATTTTGGTTTTCATACAGTGAAGTCAGCTGTATCTGCCATGGCAGGCGATCCATTTAACTGGTAACGGGCAGGAGCTCAGGCAGAGCGGCCTCCTACTTACGCAGAGTGCAAACTGCAAGACTAACAAGAGCAGTGTTGCACTCAACAGCTTGGGGCCTCTTTTGCAGAAGACTTAACCATTCAGTTGTCCTCAGAGGTGGCAAACCTCTGAGGGTGCGCTGAAAAAAAGACCACTGAAGGAATTTTCTAAGCCATGACCTTGCCCTTACACTGATCAGCCATAAGGTAGCGGAAGGGTCAGTCCCAGCCTTCTCCTGTCACTTTGCTGACCTCATGTGGCTAATAAATGCAGCCATCCCTTGGGGCACGCTCAGTGGCACCCACCAGTGTTCATTATTTATGCAAAGCCTTAAATAATTTCTCAAAAAAAAAAGAAAAAAAAGCATACAAAAGTCATCGGTGGATACTGGAATGATGCAGAGGACCCAGCAGGATCACTGTAAAGAGGCTTTAGGGAGGAGACTGACCCATTCCAAGAAGAAGGGAACACTTGCAAAATAGACTACGATGGCATTTCTCCTTTCATTGCCACCAAAGGTAAAATAATAAAAAGGCACTTGCATAGAAGAATAGAGCATTACATAGAAAGCACGTCTGTACACCAAAACTCATTACAACTTCATGGAGCTGGGTACGTGTTTCACTGTCACTAATGTGAAACACCTTCTTAAAATGGCACAGTGGGGACTGATCCACAGCCTGCTGTAGCCCACCAAATTCTTTCCATTAATTTCACAGAGTTTTGAGTCAGGCCTGAGGCGGCAGAATAGGATACCGAAGGAAGAATGTCTAAGGAGAATGAAGAACAAGAAAGGAGCTGGTGTGGCAGCTGCTGTAATAAAATACAAATCCAATATTTTACAAAATAGAATACCTGCAGGAAATTATCTACTGTACATGGTAAAAAATTACTTGTAAGGCTAAGTTAGTTTTTCCCTTATTTATCATTAGGAAAAAGAAGAAGAAAGAGCTTCAAAATTGTTTACTTTTTTTTAAATTGACTACTTCTGGTAAACTGTAAAGTATAGGCTAGCCTGATAAATTAGGATTTTCACATTAAATCCATCCTCAATGGAGTCTGAGCACCCTTCAGAGTAACCAGATAAAACCCTGCTCAAATCCTGGGGTAGGTTCGACTGTGCCACACCAAGGACAACTTGCAAGAAGCACAGCTTGGGCAAAGGCACGACCAGGGTACCAAGAGAGGGAAAACCCTTAAAGGCAACAGCTACATGGGACAAAGAGGAAAAAAAGCAGGGAGAAGAGCACTGGACCAGGATCAGACCTGAAGCTTTTGGTTTTTCCACTGAACTTGGGCCAGTCACTTCACCTCCCTGTGTGCCCATCTCATCCCTCTTTTGCTTTGTCTGTTGCCTACATACTTAATTCCTCAGGTCAAGGGCTGTCTTGCCTTACAGTTAATACTGTATCTACCACCTCCAGACCTCAACTGTGCCTAGCTGGGGCTACCTATACCCCTTATCTTTTCGGCTAAGCAGTTGGTCTAAGATCACATCTCTGGAAAAGGAGGTAAGAGGAAGGTTAAGATCCATGGCTTTATTTTAGGGCAATTCAAGTTTGGGGGGAAGGAATGGGTGTTGAGTGGTATCTGTATGTCCGATTTCGGAGTTCGCCCAGAACACTAGCAGGGTTAGGGAAGCTCAATTCTCTTCATTATGACTGCTTGAGCAAAATTTTGTGAAGCTAATAAATACTATTTACAACAGTAACAGGAAGATGGCAAGGAAAGGAAAACACAGGACAATCTGAGACTGGGTCTACATAAGAAATTCCATCAATGCACCTAGAAGCCAATAAATAAAATCCATATGGTCCTCTCAGGAGGCACTTCTGGTTTAAGCCTTACATTGATTTAGTTTGTTGGGAAGGAACTGATTTAAGCTAAACAGATTAGCCTTAAGCAGACTAAAGGGCATCCATCCAAAACATCGCATAAACTTAACAAAACCTGCTTTCTAAACAGATTTAGTTAAACTAGTATAATTCTCCCACACAGACAAAGTGTGACAAGACAGCAACTGATCTTTGCTTGAATTCCACAAGGGTGGAAGCAGTAGGGAAGCCTACTAGGACTGCTTTCAACCCAGAGAGAAACCTACCCCACTAAATGATAAAGGGGCTGGAGAGGAGAAGAGAGAGCTAGGGGAGGACAATTCAGCTGCATCGTCGCCCACCCCTCTCCTGCCTGTGCTTTTAACTCAACAGCATTCTTGCCCCTTCAGAAGCAGACTACACAACATGCTTCTCAATCCCTCCAAAAGGCAGACCAGTAGGCACCGAGCTGTGGCTAGATTCTGAGCAGCGTTATGCTGCATCTCCTCTTTCTCTCAATTCCTTCTCTCAAGAAACCTATCACCCACATGCCCCCATTAGTTTTGCATATTCTACTCTTCTACAGAATGTCTTTGTGCTCAGATTAGGATGAATGCATGCACACACACCCACCAGTCACCGGCACAGTGCTGGCATCATCTGCCATCATAACTCGGTCATGCCCTTGCAGTATCAGACAGGAAAGGAATAAAAGCAAAGACAGGAACCGTGTGTGAAGTAAGGAAGGGAGTTACAAAGACAAGAGATCCCATCTGCAGTCACAGCCTCGTCAGTCAATGCAGAAGTTGAACTCCCTCTCTTTTGTGCTTTGGTTCATTCAGGATGACAAGTCAGGGGGACTTTGGTTGAAAATATGCGGGAAAGAGGGAAGTCAAGAAAAAAGGCCTTTTTTATTTTTACGAGGTGGCATTGACTCTTCTATCTATTTCAATTATCTTCAGTGTTTCATTTCCTTCTAGTTCGGAGTTGACTCTGCAGGGAACAAAAGAAAAACCAAAACAACAAAGGTTAACACTAATAGTTAGTTATTTTTAAAAGCACCTATCCTGCCTGAATTGGCTATTGCTGAAAATGCACTCAGCATTTACCAGGTACTTGTCAGCTGGAGTATGGTAACACGCTGAATTAGTCATCTCTTTGGCTCTAGGTATAACTTTGACACAAGTGCTCAGAAGGCATGCTTGGGGTGATACAGCTCACCCTAGCCCTCACAACAGCATGCTTTCAAACAAAATCCCTCTCTCCGCTGTGGGGTGTGCTTGCTACTGCTTACTAGCAGAGACCAAGACCTGGGACAACAGGACAGCGGCAGAACAAGAACAGGTAGAGTGGAAAGCAAGCTCCACACGCATATTTAAAGCAGTGAATCTCTCTCTTTGCAGAGGCCCCACAAACTTACACTAATGCTAAAAAAAATATATATATATTACTAAGGACCTCTGTGTTAAGTAGTTCAGATAACTTTACAGGTCTGTCTCGTAAGACTGAGTCCTGCAAACTTTCCACAGTAATGCTTTAGTAAGATCACTGCTGCGAGAAGCTGCAGCTCTTCACACCCTAACCCTACAGAAAGCCCAGCGAGTCACAGCCTCACACTTCCACCCAACTGGCAAAAGCTTATTCCTTTAGGAGACACAGAAGCAAGTGCTTAAAGAAGTGAGTAGGCACAACTAACAGGCTTACAGGAGTTCGGTTTCTGGCAGAAGCACTGAGTTTGGTAGCTGTATTACTACCACGGTGCTGCCACCAGTTCTCCAGAGTAACAGTAACTTTGCCTATAAGCTCTCCAGATAGAGACGAAACTCTTCATGTTTTACGGTGCCCAGCATAGCTAAGTCCTTAGTCTGACTGCTGGCCTCCAGGCACAAATGACAGGGAGGCAGAACACCCGTACGGCAAGCAGCCCACCGTGCACTCACCTGTGCTGCTGCAGGCCCAGCAGCACCGATTTCTCTAGCCTTGTCTCATTGGCTATTGTGAACTGCATGATATCATCCTGCTGTGTCCCTGGCATGGCTTCCAGGGACAGCGCTGTGTATTTGGAGGTGTCTGCTTGCCCGTCATTGCGATCTGCGAAGGAGATCGGGCTTGATGACTCCTCCAGTTGGTGAGGCTCTTCATAAATTAGCAGACTCCTTGACCTCACTGCATACAAAAACAGAAGGCATAAAGAGATGAGAAACAGGCAGCTCAGAGAACAGCCCTGGTCATTTCAGGAAATGGAAACCATCAGAGCAGAACTAAAGCTGCAAAGGTCTTTTCATAGTGATTAACTGGTAATTTGATAGCTGAGTAAAGATACCACAGCAATGGTCCAGGTAGGGATCAAAAAGCTCCCGTTTATTCACAAAACACAAACAAAATGAAACAATCACTTTGATAATATATGTTGAAAGCAACTGGTTCTTTACAGGTATATAATAATAACAGTTTCCCACTCAGTCCTTGGACTCTTTGTTGACACTGGCAAAGGACACACCAGCTGATATCAGTTGTGCATTTTAACAGTATGAATATTTGCTACCAAGTAAAAATCCTGCTACCTTTTACAGACCACTAGCTTTAGCTGCACAAAAAGAAATTAAACTGCTTTAAACAAAAGTATCAAGTAGGCTAGTGGGGAAAGGCTTTGCCCATGATCTATGAAGTCTCCTGCCACCAGAACAGCTTGACAAGCTATCCTTTGAAAGACACAGGTGTATCAAGGAATGGGTGGCTAAGGAGCAAAAAAGCAAGAGGTGCCTGAGGCGGGGTTAGGGGTGAGGTTGGAAAACAAGAGCCGAAGTGAACAACCAAGCAGGAAGGAACACTGGGATAGTTGTCACTTACCGATGGAGTCTGTGTAGGACTCTGGCGAGGAATGCTGCCTGGGCAACACCATCTTTGTAGCAGAAGGATATGGCCCATAGCTCTGAGAGAAGCTGCCAAAAACTACTGCAAAGCACAGCACCACCATCTAGCAAAGGGAAGATGCAGAAGAGGTAAGCGCACTAGCTCTTGGCCCACACGCGCACATCAAAACTAAGAATCAACACAAAGCAGATCTGATATTTTTTCAGAACAAATCATTTGAGGCTATTTGCATCACAACATACAGCGCCTCTTAGCAAAGGCACATACATACAATAATAATTCAGTGTTTTTAAGGGCAGATTTCAATGCTGGAGTTTGTTTTCAACGTCTGCCACCGTTTTGGCCTGTAGCCTTCTTTACTCCCAAAGTTTAAAAGCAGACACGACCACCATGTGTGTTTTGCAGATGCTGTTGGGAATTTCCAAGAAGGGCCGGAAGGAGGATCTGGGGAACTACAGGCCTGTCAGTCTAACGTCGGTGTCGGGGAAGATTATGGAGTGGTTCATCTTGGGTATGCTCAACGAGCACATTCACAACAACCATGGGATCAGGCCCAGGCAGCATGGGTTCATGAAAGGCAGGTCCTGCTTGACCAACCTGATCTCCTTCTATGACAAGGTGACCCGCCTAGTGGATGAGGGAAAGGCTGTGGATGTGATCTAGCTCGACTTTAGTAAGGCCTTTGACACTGTCTCCCACAGCATTCTCCTGGAGAAGCTGGCGGCTCATGGTGTGGATGGGTGCACCCTTCATTGGGTTATAAACTGGCTGGATGGCCGTGCCCAGAGAGTGGTGGTGAATGGAGTTCAATCCTGTTGGCAGCTGGTCACAAGCGGTGTTCCCCAGGGGTCAGTATTGGGGCCAGCCTTGTTTAATTTCTTTATCAATGACCTGGATGAGGGGATTGAGTGCACCCTCAGTAAGTCTGCACATGACACCAAGCTGGGTGGGAGTGTCAATCTGCTGGAAGACAGGAAGGCTCTGCAGAGGGATCTGGACAGGCTGGATCGATGGGCTGAAGCCAACTGTATGAGGTTCAACAAGGCCAAATGCCGGGTCCTGCACTTGGGTCACAACCACCCCATGCAACGCTACAGCCTTGGGGAAGAGTGGCTGGAAAGCTGCCTGGCCAGAAAAGGACCTGGGGATGCTGGTTGACGGCCAGCTGAACATGAGCCAGCAGTGTGCTCAGGTGGCCAAGGCGGCCAACAGCATCCTGGCTTGTATCAGGAATAGTGTGGCCAGCAGGAGGAGGGAAGTGATGGTGCCCCTGTACTCGGCACTGGTGAGGCCCCACCTTGAAAGCTCTGTTCAGTTTTGGGCCCCTTACTATAAGGACATTGAGGTGCTGGAGCGTGTCCAGAGAAGGGCAACGAAGCTGGTGAAGAGCCTGCACAACAAGCCTTATGAGGAGCAGCTGAGGGAACTGGGGTTGTTTAGTTTGGAGAAGAGGAGGCTCAGGGGAGACCTTATCACTCTCTACAACTTCCTGAAAGGAGGGCGTAGCAAGGTGGGTGTCGGTCTCTTCTCCCAAGTAACCAGCAACAGGACAAGGGGTAATGGCCTCAAGTTGCACCAGGGGAGGTTTAGATTGGGTATTAGGAAAAATTTCTTTACTGAAAGAGGGGTGAGGCATTGGAACCGGCTGCCCAGGGAGGGGGGGGAGTCACCATCCCTGGAGGGGTTCAAAAAACATCTAGATGTGGTACTTCAAGACATGGTTTAGCAGGCATGGTGGTTTGGGGTTTTTTTGTTTTTTGGTTTTTTTGGTTTGTTTTTTTGTTGTTGTTGTGTTGGTTGGTTGTTTTTTTTTGTTTTGTTTTTTTGGGGGGGCGGGGGAGGGGTTGATGGTTGGACTAGATGATCTCAGAGGTCTTTTCCAACCTTAACAATTCTATGATTATTTCTGCTGCTGGCCCCAGTCTTGCTTCAAAGTGACAGAGAGGTTGGCAGACGAGGAGGACAACTTAGGCCTTGAAAATAATTTCCATCAAATTTATAGCACTAGTATAAAAGGAACTTGCTGGCTGAGTGTAAGGAGGGAAAAAGGAAAAGTTTAATTTTAATCCTTTTGTTATCCTGACTACTGTTACTGAAATAGGCCAGAGGTAGATTTACAGCCTTGGTTGTATTTTTATTTAGATGAGCAAGTTTCTTTTTACTGGTATCGAAAGAACCAGGCGTCAAAGGTCACTTTTGTTTTCATTTTACAGTCTAGACACCACTCTCACATACAATATTGTAGGAAATAATAGAACAGGTCACTCCGAGAAGCCGTGTTCCTTCTTTCATCACTGCAGCATCCAATCAAAACCACAGGCCCAGCCTCCAGATTTTAATGCCTTCCCACAACCATTAATCTTCATCAGCCAGGAGTCTCACCTACCTCAAAATTAATTGTCAAATTTTGAAGAGAAGTTTCCCAAGCTGAGAATTTGCAAGCGAGGGGCTTCGCAGAAAAAGGGATGTGCCTTTAAGCAGTGGAAAGAGATTCTCATTCCCCTACAACTCCCAGCTTTAGGGACACTCACCATAAGACAGGTTCCTGTCTGTGTGCTAGCTGCCTTACACGAACGGGACACTTTCCCAGCAACCATGGCTTGAAGTCTCTGCAACTGCTGCAGAAGTGTTCTGGAAAGCAAAGACAACAGCCAAGCATCAAATGCACTGATCTACTTGCTGGCTAAAAAGCTTTTTGCTTCAAATTCCACACCTGGCAATAACACAGCATTTATGACAAGGTACAGATCATTAAAGTTAGTAGCAAGGAATGTTTTTAGTTTTACAAGATTTTTACATGTATTAGTACTGGACCTTTCAAAAAGATCTTTTGGCTTTCCCTGAACTGAAGTTCCTGAACAATTACTTCTTCAAGCACTTTCAGAAGGCTCTTATAAATAGAAACTGTATTTTCAGTGTTTCCACGAGAAACAATTCTGTAAGTGTACAAACAACTGAAACTGTTCTACGTGCAAGTGACTAGGTGCATATAGGACCTGGTTCTGTGGCATGAATTCAGCAGGAGTTTCACCACTACATGAAAAGGTGCAGAAGCAAGTTTGTAACTGCTCTAAATGGTGGTAGAGGTACACAGCTACCTCCTTTTTCTGCAAACCTGCTGTACAGTGTTTTGGACCACATGCTGAACCATTTTCAAAGAGAAGGTTTTAAAGCTAGACACTGGCACACACTTCATTTCTCATAAATTCATTTATTAAATAAAGCACTTCATTGCTATTTGCTAAATCCTCCAGGAGCTGACAAAAATCACAGATGTTTGAAGTGGCTGCTCTGACTGTGTCTTTCAGTCATCCCAACCACAATGGCAATTCTGTTCCAGTTGGAGTCAACAGTCCCAGACCAGGAAGGTATTCTACCTTCTGGCTCTTTTTCTTTTGCTGTATCATCATCAATTCCTACAATTAGGATACTAGTACTTTACATGGGAAATTATCTAGAAGAATGATTGATATAGGGTTTTCACAGCAGTTTCCATTTTGTTTTCATTAAAGCTTTTTAACAGACAAGGAGTAATCCAAATACTTGCCCTCGACACAGTCAAATATAGTACAATTTTGCATCAGGATGTTAACTTTACTGTCTGTTTCCAATTTTACTTTTCATTTCTCCTGTAAGTCTCTCAACCTACAGCAGAGGGTAACCCCCATAAAATTCCAGGCAACAGCTTTGGAGGCTGTGACGTCAAATGCTAAAGCAAGAGGCAAGGTTAGGATGTCAGAGAAAACAGAAAGATTATTTTAAAATCAAGCTGGCTAAAAGCTAATTGTAGGACAGACCCAGAGGTGCCTTCACAGCTCCATATACACTTGTCTGCCTATTATTATTATAGGGTTTTTTAATCATCAATGCTTATTGCTAATTAGGTTTTAATGAATTCAAGGACTTCAGGAATGCATTCTGAAATGAGCACAAAGCATGCTCACAGCACAGATTTATCTGGGCCAGCAGATCCTTCTCAACTGACTAAGGAAGGATGTCTTGCAGGCTCTTGAGAGTATGGTTTATTCTGCAACTCAGTATTTAAAAAAAGAAAGTCATTCGTCTAATTCAGTCCTTTATTCACTATTAGAGAGACCACAGGCAAATTAAGAGATGAAAACACTGTCCATCATGTAAATGAGACCATCCTAATTCCCTGCTCCCTTCTGCATCTCTCCCCAATTCCTCCTCCCATCCACTACATGGCACAGGGTTCACAAAGACTTGCGTACATGGTATATAACATTTTCTGGCACAGAATGTGCTGCATACAGTATTCCCACCATATGCCACCAGCTACACTATACAGCAATGCCTTTTTAACCCTGCAATTTCTGTGCTATTACAGAAGACTAAATTTTCCCCCTGCTTCAGGCCTGAGTCACTGGGCTTGACACAGAACAACAGCTCTGCAGAGCGAGGAGGAAGGAGCTCTCCTCCTCCCCAGCTCGGGGGCTGGCAGCAACAGCAGCCTTGAAATGCTGATCACTCTTGCCACTTTTTGTGGAGGCGTCAGTGAGAAAACAGCTAATGGCTGGTGAGGAAATCAACAGAGAAGAGGCAATTCTCCTCATTTTGCTCATCTCTACCTTTTTGTGTCCAATTTAAAAAACCTGGGCATAGTGGGCCCAGAGAGCCAATTCCAAAATGCTCTTTTTGGAAAGTATAATTAGGCAGGTATTCTGAGGTCTCCTATACACAGAGGAAGATTCATCACCCACCTTATTTACCAACTACCTCCACAGAAAACGTCTTTCTCCCCCAAGTCATTTATCTGTTTGAGTACAGCTACTGTCTTCTCAGCAGACAAGGACTCCGTGTTGGGAGCTGATAGTCTACAGGTGCATTTTTAAACTAAGAGCAAGAGCCAAGGCAAGAGCAAGAAACAAGTTTGTTTGTTCAGAGATGATACCAGTTTACCCTGCCAGTGCCAAAATGAGGCACTCCTTGGTGCTTTTATTCTCTATTTGAATCTGGAATAGTGGAAAACTGGATTCCATGGTCAGAAGACCTCCTTTCACATGCAAAAGTTGCCTTCATTGTTACTGGACAGCTGCAGGGATGATCTGGACTAAAAGAGGGAAAAGGAGCAGCTCTTTGCTCTGTAGAACAGGAACTTTGGTTAAACAAAGATGCTCCCTCTAACAACTGGAGGAGGCCACGAACGCTTTTAGTGAAACACACTGCCTATGGCAAAGTCCTCAGAGGAGAAAATACAATCCCAAGGCAGCGTGCATAAGGGGGTTTGCACCCACAGGGATTATTTTCACTGTGTCTGACACATTTCCCAGTGATATTCAATTAGAGGGTCACCTCCGTAGGAGGTGTGAATGTGCTTTCACGCTTTTCTCTGCCAATGGAAGCACCTCATAGGAAAGCTGTAAAGTGACTGAAGACTCCTGCTCTCCCTTCCATACACTGCCAGCAAATTCACTCTGCCTGTGATGTCTTGTTTTCGAGCGCACATTCACGTCTTCATCTTCAGAAGAGACCCTTTCACTACCAAAGTACGGAAGAAGTCAACGTTTCCCCTCTGCTTCCTGTGACACACTGATTAAGAAGAGAAAATTTGTCACTCCAGGACCCAGTCAGGTGGGAAGCTTCCTCAATTCAGTGTTTATGTTTAAAATCCAACATCGATTTAAACAAAAAAGACATCTTCTAGGGGACACCAAACACTGTTTATTTTGACCAAGATTTTTCAGAGAATTTTTCTGCTTTGTGAGGAACAAAACCTGATTTTGACAAGGAGAGAGAAAAACTATTCTGTCTTCCAACTTTACACACACACATTCCTTCTCTGCCTGTCCTATTTGTAGGAAAGAGAGCCAAGTCCCAAAGTAAAGTTTTCAGTGAAAGACCAGAATACCTCAAAGCAGAAGAAAACCCACAATTTTTCCTCATTTGAATTACAAAGAAAAAATCCAGCAATTTTTCATCAAAGACGTTTCAGCATAAAAAACACTGTCCTGCTGTTTTGAAAACATGGAGTCGCTCCAGGGCTGCCATGCTTTGTCAACTGTTATAAGAGTGGTCTGAAATGAAGTGCAAGATACCTCATTGCAACTTAAGTCCAGATCCTTCACTCCTTGAAAATGACTTGGTAAAATGCCTTTACCAGCCTCAAATAAAGGAACAGCCAAAAAAGTCAGTGAAGTCTGGCAGCTTTGATGCTGATAAACTTGTGGTAGGTCAGACTGATACGCAACTTGATCTTTAGATGACTGGGAGTTGTAACAACAGCTTGAGCAGAAGCATGAGAAATGGAAGAACATCCCAATTGTATTTATAAAGCCATTGCCTTTAAGGTACCTGTCGGAGTAGAGATCTACACAACTTGCTAGTCGCTACTCCATGGGAGCAACTTTAGCAGCTACTGGCATGCATTGACCATGTGTGACACACTCAACCATATGCTAATTGGATCCTATGTCTATAATTTCTCTAGGAAAAGTGATCATCAATGTATTTATAAATACAGACTCAACAGAAGTAAAAAGCAAAAGTACTTCTCACATGTCATACACAGTACCAGATGTTTCAATACTGACTTCAAGCCCAAATAGCCATGGCTCCCAGCTATTTCCCAGCTATCTCTGACAATGCTGGTGTCAGAGATCGTATTCAACCCCCTAGATCAGCGGCAGTTTCTGCCTTCAGTCCCAGTGCCAAAACTTGAGTGGATCAAGCCTTCTTGGTGACTGGGACAAGTCAGTTCAACTCTTAGTGCCAGCTTCTTCTCACACCCTTTACTTTCTAAGACAGCAGTGCCCCACATGTTCAGATGCTACTCAAACCAATGAGTGCCTGGCTCACTTGTGGCTACAAGACTTAACAGACATGCATGTAATAACATGCTTACTTAGTTTTGAGAAAACTGCCTAAAAAGGAACTTGGATGGGTTTCTTTTAAGGGACTGAGTCACATAAATTAGGAGAGGAAACATATGTTCGTGTTCGAATACTAAAGATGCCACAAATGCTGCAGTCACCCACTCAGAGTAATGAGAATTAAAACTCCCCTGCATCTTGATCCCCAGCCTCCTGCCTTGCCTTCTAAGATGCATGGATGTCAAGGGAGATGTTTCTGGATGCACATTTGTTGACCACACTTGCACCTTTTACATTACATCTTTTCAGATCCAGAATTTCAGGCTAAGGCAGGCTCTCAGGCAAGATTCTTCTAATTTTTTTCATGTTACTGAGAATAATGTAGGAACATTTTTACCAGGAGAAATTCTAGTGTTTCCATGGTTTGGAGCCAGATTTTGAAATGCAAGCAGGGTTTCCCTGAAGTCTTAGATATATATCTGTGCAAATGGATTCTATATATAGAATAACATGCTCTAAAAAACTGATTGCACATACTGAAAGGAAACTCTGCTGTTCAATAGTTGTGTGTTTTGGAAACTGCCCTTCAGTTCCTCTCAACTCCAGCCAGACTATAAAAACATGACACTGACTGACAGCACGTCCATGTGCATGAACTTTTAGGTCAGCAGCTCTAGCCCGATTTTCTGACAGGGTGAAAAAAACAACTTTGTCTTCATCTATGCTGGAATGCATGAACATTTTTACATGTAATCACAGCTCTTACTTTCCTGTTATCTTTCTGTTATTCTTAGAATTTTTTGCAACAAAAGAACAGCTCTAATGTTTGTAGATCTACTTTTAGATAATACCTTCAACGACATCTTCATTTTTTTACTGCATTGAACACTCAAAGTTGCAACTAAAGTCAATTAGGGCTCTGCTTTGGACATATTAAATAAGATACATGTGTGCTAGACTGTGTCCTAGGTACTTTGAGAAACAAAGTCTCCTATACATATAAATTTGGGCATCCAAGAATAAACTGACCCTGCATAATTTTGACCATCACTGCTTTGAACTTTGATTCCTGACTGTACATACGAGATGGAAGTACCAGCTACAGGATGCTGTGAAGATAAGTTCCGAAACATTTGAACAGTTCTGGATGCCACATCAAGGCTCTGTGCAAATACCAAAGAGGAAACCAGACATTTTGAATTCACCATAGGAAGTGGATAATGTACATTAAACAAGGGCCTGGAACCATTCTCTGAATAAGACAGTTGCACAATTATACACTAAATAAGAAAAGTGGCTTTTTGGGGGTTAAGGTAAAAAACCCATAATGTGCCATGTTACATAATCGAGGCTTGATGAAAGCAGGCACTTTTACAAATTTCTCAGTACTTCAATTTGAAGCCTTAACAGATTTTAGGTACCATTTGTATCTAAATAGCCAAACAGCATCTCCATAAATTACAAGAATTTCTGTGCAGAGGGTCAGGAACATCTGCTTCTCTGCAAGAGATTATAAACCAATCTCAGTGCTACTGCAGAGGGAAGAAAACAACACAAGTCATCCCATATGCCCAAAGTAGGAAGGATTTGGAGATTATATCACTTAGCTAAATATTTTTAGAGCATTTAGCATGAGAGAATTAAGATCATCAAATAATAGAGAAGGTGCCAAAGGTCCTATCTAACAGGATGGACAATACCAACAAATCTATTCTCATGACCGCATCTGCACCAACTCAGAGATGAAAACAGCTGGCCAAATATAGCTGAACTGGGAAGAACGACTCTAGGCTTGACAACATGTTGTGCCCGAGTGGTTCATCCACATCTGCACTTTTCCTTAAAGCAGCTGGCTTCAGCACCTCCTGAGACAGATCCTGGGGAGAGAAAACCCTACTCCACACATACAAAACAATTCCTGGTTCTTTTATGTAAAACCCTGGAGGAAGAGACAAGAGGCTTGGCCCCCTTCAAACAAGCAGCAGATGTCTTTATGCATGAGCAGTGTGTGGGAGACACTCTCCAGCAAATTAAAGCGCTACAGGGTCTGTCTCCATGAAATTAGAGATTGGATCCGGAGATTAGAACAATTAGCAATACATTGGCTGCCAGACAAGCTCTAGAGCCATTTTCCATGATCGTGGGTCTTATCTTCAAAACCCAGCCTCCTCCCACACTTCAGTGCTACCATCATGTTCAATGGTAATATTCAACCATCACTACAAATGCTTCTAACTAGAAGGTGTTAACGGTTGCTTATCTAGTACCTACTGATTGGAATTTGCCATCACTAGAGAACACACAGAGCATAAGCCATTACTGATGCTCCACTCTCAGCTAACAACCGATTAAAAGCTCAGCTATTCAACATTTTCTGCCATGTGTCCTTTGAGAAAGCCACCACTGAGTCACCCATTTCTTCAGAAATGAAGAAGCAAGAAGTTGATCTGCACCCTCCAAATGAAGGAAATTCTGGGGTGTGAGATGGTTAGAAGGGTGCACAATAATTGCAGTGATATCTAGTAGTCCAAAAGGAACTAGACTAATGACTCCTGAGCTTCAGCACTGTAATTTCTGGAAGTGTTATGTTCCAGGTCAAGGTCTCCTGTCAAAACAATCTCACACTAAGACAATTTGGAGAGTTGGGCTGTAGTTTTTTGTTTGTTATGTATCACTAATTATGTTTCCCTGGGCAGTGGGAAAGCACTCCTCAAAGAAGAGTGCTAAAAAGTTTCTCTAGCACACCACAGGCTAGGCAGACAGTTTAAGACCTGACATCAAAGCCTCCATGCTTTACATCAGTCATGATAACTGGCCTTCCTCATCTTTCTTTGACATTACCCACATCTAATAACAGCTATTGTTCACATTTCAATTGATATCTCCACTTCCAGATTTTCACTTTTCCCTGTAGTATCATGCTACAGTTTTGTTTTATTCCCTTCACACCTTACCTGTTAGTATTCTCCAGGACTTCAACCTTCTTACGCAGCTCACTATTTTCATTTGAACAGGTCTCAACTCTAGAGACAGCACAAGGAAAGAAAGAGGAATGTAAAAAAATCAGTCATTTATTAAAGAGATTGTAAAACAAACCAAACTTGCTTTCACAGAGAGCTCTATGATCTTGCCTACAATTAATGAAAAGTTACACCAGTGAACTTTAGTCATAATCTTTAATCATACTTCATAGTGTAAAAGACGTTGCAAAAGATACTACTAGCTGTGGAGCATCTGTTTACAGTGCTGAACTACATCCCAGTAGGTGTAGCTCATTCAGGATGAGCTAAAACTACTTTTTGCCCCTTGAAACAGCAACAGCAAAGACCCTGCTCAAACTTTCTCTGTGCATCGGGCCATGGGACAGATACTTTAAAAGTCACAGAACATGCTATATTTATGTTGTTAGCAAGTATTTTGTGCAAAGGTGTTCCTTTGCATTGCATTGCTAGGATGAGGCACCAAGCAATTTGGCGAATGCCATCCTTCTGAAATCAGATGTTCAAATTTCAAGTTTATGGAGGCTAATAAGTCAGGAGATTAATTCCCAAGAGAGTGCTCATTTCCACACTGCCTCTTGAAAACCCCTAAACTAAAGGAGATTATCATATAACATGCCACATAAGAGGTCCAAGTAAAAATATGGGACTCCTAAAAAGACAAACATGACCATCCAGAAAAGCTTCAAGAAGGAAAAAGGGAAAGGGAAATAGCTTTGATATCTGTACGCATAGGGTGGAATTTCACAAGAGTCACTCTGAGAAAGTGAGACTTGGCTAGAAAGGGATAGGAAGAAAAAAAGGAAATTACATCAAGAATATCACCAAAGATGGTACATGGGGTTTAACAGATCCATCTGGTGAAGTGCATAATAGAATGAAGAGAAATACTAGAATACTCATCTCTTGGAAGAAAGATTAATTTGGGATATAAATCACTAACTGGGGGTTTGGCTCCTTCTTGCTAAGGGAAGTTGATGGGTCACATGCTGTTTTCCTGAGTCCTGCTTATTTTCCCAGGCAGTCTTGACTCACCCACTTCCTATTTCTGTCTCCATCTGTACTAGAAGACAGAATATATTCACTCTGAATCCCACCTTTCTCTGGACACTTCCCAGCCACTAGGCCAACCGAGTTGCATGAGAGGTAGGCCAATAGCAGATGGGTCTTGCCTTATTTAGGGTTTAAGGTCTTTGTCAGCATGTTAGCAACATGTTGCAGGTAGATACGGTTATGAATGCAGCATCCCAGCACACGTACAAGCAGAAGCCAGAAGGGCCTTTTCTCAGTCATAACCACGAGATGGCAGCTGGCACTCTGAGCACAAAACAGTCCCAGCATCAACAGCTGGATCCCTTCCCAGTCCAGCAACTAGTGCTATTGGCCCACTTGAAACAGGAAGGAGGCTGGCTTACTTTTTTTCCAGACTGTCCATGTATTCTTTCTTTTTTCTTCTACTTTCCTGGGCAGAGATCTAAGGAAAAAGGAAGAAAAACACCAAATATTTGCATAGAAAAAAAAGCACCAGAGATGAATTAATAAACTGGTAAAAATCCCTGACGTTATTAGATTCAAGCCTCCATGCTGTTCTCATTTCTATTCCTGGCAAGCAAAGCACTGACTTGGTCTGTTTCCACATCCTGAAGCAAGACTGCTCCTCTCAGTAGTAGGAAAAAGATCATTCCCTGCTCTTACAGAACTAACCTTAAAAAGTAAATCAGATTCATCTGGAGAGAGTATCCTAGGACAAATACTGAAAGATGATCCCAGGACAATGCCTTGCATCTAGGAGAGGAAAAGCCCATGCATGCATTAGAGAGCAGCTTTGTAGGAAAAGACTTGGGGGTCCTGATGACCAAGTCAAACGTAAGTCAGCAATGTGCCCCGGTAGCAAAGGCGGCCAAGCAGATCCAGGTCTACATTAACAGGATTGCAGCTAGCAGGTCAAGAGAGCGGTTCTTCCCCTCTGTTCAGCACCTGCAAGACCACAGTTGGGTACAGCACGCAGTTTGTAGCTCTGAAATAAATACTTTGGATGTACAGAAGCAAGTCCAGAGGAGGGCCACTGCTGTAATAAGTGTGCTGGACCACATGACATATCAGGAAAGCCAGAGAAAGCTGGGGCCAGGTTTGTTCAGATTTGAGAAGAGTAAGGAGGGAATCCTTTTGCTGTCTTCAACTATCTTGGGCAGCGAAGATGATGTCAGAGTCTTCTCAGAGGTGTACAGCAAAATGGCAAGAGTTATCAAATACAAGTTGCAACAAGGGAAATTCCAATCAGATGTTAAGCATTCTGTTTATTTGTTTTTACCACAAGAGTGGCCTAATATGGGAATAGGTTGCCCAGAGATGCTGGGGACTCCGCACCCCAAGACAGTAAAACGTTACTGGACAAGTCCCTGAGCAACTTGATCTAAGCTGACCCTGCTTTCAAAGCAAGGGCTTGGACCAAAGGACCTTCAGAGATCCCTTCCAATATAAATGACTCTTAATTATATGAAAGTGGTACATAAAATGCACAAGGTCACTTTCAAAAATTTTGAAAAAAATATATTGCAAGACCAAATTCCAATTCAGTGTAGGCAAATTTATACCTCTGTCTGCAAAACCAGTAACAGAATGCATTAACCTTCAAAGATGTGCTAATATCCTCTAGAACAAGTGAGCTGGCCAGGTCTGAAAAAAAATGCTTTCCTCCCTCTCACTAGCTCTTCCCCGTGTTGGAAGAAAGAAAAGACTTTGTAGGGCATTTCACATCCGTGGTATCAACCGTTCATTTAAAGGTCATGCAGTTTAGTGCTCTAAAGACTAGGGCACCAAAATACAGAGTCAGATTTTAAAACATGAAACAGTGGAATACACCACCTTCACCATGGAAAGAACACAGAGGTCTTTGCCTACCATAACGGTAGGATTGTACTGTTTTTAAAACAGAGCCAAGCAACAGCAACTTGATACCCTACTTGCTAAATACTCTATTGTTCCTGTGTTCAGGTAAATACCTAGACAGAGGCACACTGTCACTGTGACAGACAATTGTGTTTTAGATGTGTTTAGGAACAAAGGAAAACACTTTGTTAAAAGACATCTTACAGCATTCAACAGTACCACAGACCACTACTACAGAACTGCTGCAGCATTTATTTAAATGAAGGATGAGCTGGAATTACCCAGCAAAGCCAACTAACACTTACCTTGTTCTTGATTTTCCTGCGGATTTTCTTCAGCACTTTCTCCTCTGCTTTTGTCAGGGGCAGTTTGGTAGGGATTGGGTATCCCTCTGCTATCAGCGTCCTCTTCTCCTCCTCTGTCAGGATGAGTGGGCCAGTCCCCTGTAATTTCTGCAAGTGTCATAGAAATGAAATAATATAACAGTAAGTGCACACAGCCCTAGAGGAAAGGGTATTAGGGAAGAGAGGCAGCAGCTCTCCCACTTCAGAGGACTGTGCCTACTTACACAGCAGCCTCTTGCAATTGGGAATGCATGGAAGGGGAAGACCTTTTAGATAGGTGAAAACCTTCCATTCAGAGACTGAACCTTTGGGATAGAATTCCCTCAAAACAGTTGTTCCTGGCCCAGCTCTGTGCACACTGAGGCCAACAGTAAAACCTCCCTCAGCTCAAACAGGGAAAGAGACAAATGAGAAGCACTACTGAAAATCCCTCCCTAAAGATCACCGCTTCCTTTCGACAAGGCAAGAGGACAGATGCAGATCGACCAGGGAGAGATTTAACCCAACAGGGCAGGGCCCCAGTGCAAAACACAATCCAAGCTGGAAGAAACCTTGTTAACACTGTTGAACCCTGTCTCAACTTAGAGGAGAGGCATATGCTATTCTCTGTGGGAACAGAACAGGCCAGTGAGTAAAAATTACTGGATCTGCAGTTTTCACCAGAGATGGGTTCGTCAACAGAACAACAGAAAGTTAGCAAACCCTTGGCAAAAATGGAGGGGGTGGGAAGAGAGATAGAGAGAGACACTGGAATACGCCAGCCCAACTTACATGTGGTGCAGTCAGGAGAGGGGAATTGGAGAGCGCTGAAGCTGTGCGCGATGTCACTTTAGCCGTGGCTTGTAGTTGGATTGGGCTTGAAGGAGGGAGCGATCTAGCTGGGCTCTGCCCTCCTTCAGAGTCACTGCCATGGCTGCTGGGAGGGGTTGGAGGCAAATGCAGGGGATCTACTGCTAAATGGCAAGAGAGACATATAACACAAGGTTTTGAGGTGCTAATTTAAATTTCCTCTAGAGCCACCACCACCCAGCTTCTGAGACTAGGACTCTCTGCTAAAAAATGGATCAAGCAAAAGTGGCAACTTGGAAGAGAGAGTGCGCAGGTCTCCAAAGGAGGAATGAAGCGCAGCAGCTATCTTTAGATTCAATAGACAAAACCAGGCTCTGCGCGCATGCTCCAGTCATTTCTACCTACACTTCAGCTGCTTCTCCAAACGCTTTGCGGTTTAAGTATGGCCCTCCAGTACAAGTCCCCTGTCCCTGGGAAACCACATTAACAGAGGGCCCTGAGCCAGTGTGCTTTCTCTCCAAAAACAATAGTCTTCCCTAACTTTGCTGTGGATTGAACAAATCACCAGTATTTTTCAAAAGAAGGTATCACATCCAAGGTGTTATATGAACAGGGAGGAGAGAAATAATCTGCCTGCTAAGGGCCAGGTTTGGCACGACTGGGAGGAAGTGACAACCCAGTGACAGCGAAGGCTTTAATGTACTGATGGAGCAGGAGAAGCACAGGCAACCCCCACAGGAACCTCTTCCACACTGTGCTATCTGTGGCCATAAGCTAACTTCTACTGCATTTGTAGTCAAAAGAACCTGTGCTAGAATTGGCAAGCAAAGTGCTGCTTATAACCAAATGGGTCTGGACCAAAAGAAACAGGGCAATGTCTCACCTACTTATATTACATGGACAATTTAGCAGATGTCCAAACCAGCCATAACTAAGCCATTTTTTCTCTGAGATAAATTTATAGCCATGAAAATTGGAAGTAGGAAGATACAGGGCTGAATTTGCCACCTTCTGCTTCTGTTATGCTTTGCAAGTTTGAGTTGAAAAGATCAGATGGGCGGTGGGGAAGGAAGGAAGAAAAATAGTAACCAAAAAAAAGCTATTATATAAGAGCCCTTTTTGTCTAGCATCTTAACCCTAGGAGTTGCCAGAAGAAGATACACACTTGAAAAAACAGCAAGGCCCTTAATCCCACAAAATGAGCAACTGAATCTATGCCCTGGGTTGAAATATAGCCTCCCTTTTTCCACCTGCTACATCACTTGCTTCTCTCTCTAGAGCAGTTCTACTTACCTACACAAATGAATTCATTAACAGAATATCAAGTGCTCCTAACTGAGATGCAGTTACCTGCTCAAATTTCAGCCCAAATATTTGGCGCTCTCAAACCTTCCTTGGGTTGACAGATTATGTGCCACAAAACCATGTTTAACTTTCACGGCAGGGATCACTGCTCCTCCTTCCTCATTCAAAGGGATCCTGGTGGTTCTTAAAAACTCTACTAAAACCAATATGCTGCAGACAGATGCACCTAACGTTTAATTTCATCTGAACTCACATACTTGCTCTTGTATCAGAAGTTAAAATGGTAAAGTTTCCACCTACATGCTTCATGTTTTCTATGCCTTACTAAAGTCCCCTCAAACTGATTTCTCTTCTAGCCTAAATAATCTTGGACTTCAAGGATTCAAGCTTCCTCCAGCAACTGTACAATTGTTAATATGCTACAGACAAAAAAGGGATCGTTTTCTTTGTGACGAGCAACGGGCGAGGGGGAGAATTAAAAACACATAAATGGGTCAGAGAGAGACTGGCTCTTCAGCAGCCTGAGTTGAATCCCTAGAAGGCAACAGCTTCAGCCTAAAGATTAACATGGCGAATGAGGAAGCAAAATATTTAAACAGGGTAAAGTACATTCATTGTGCATTCTGGTCCTCTCGCCCTGCATTTTGGGTTGGTAATTTAACAGACCTTCCTTAGAAGAGAGGTTCAGGAACTGATCCACTTCATGGGGCTCCAATTTAATCTCTGGAAGAACTTTCTGGCTCAGTGGTTTCATCTATAAAAGAGAAATTAACAGCATGAAAACCCAAAGCATACATCTTAAAAATCTTAATAGAAGGATACAAGGATGACTTCTCCATAAATGGAGAGCTTTCCCTCTCCTCCTGCTCTGCTACAGGCAAAGCTTTAACTGCTTCACACAGTTTGCTAAACCAGGCTACAGAGAATACTGCCCTGACTACTCCCACTGTGGCTTTTCTTGCTACTATATTTAGCTAAATAAAAGATTATGCCTCAGAGATGACATTTCAGACTGAAAGCTAGCATGCAACCCACTCAAATTACTTCTCTTAGCAACAGAGCTGCTGCTAGGATTTGCTGGACTGCACAGTCTGTTTAAGCAGAGACAGAAACACTCCGAGCAGTTGGGGGAGAGCCTGTTCAAGACCATTGTCATCTGGGAGCAAGAGCAAGGTGCCAGTCACTGAGCACCAGATTATCAGACCCAAGTTCATTTCACAGTGTGGAGGAGCAGGAGGAGAGACAGTCATAGCTGACTGAAGTTTGGAAGACACCTGGCTTGCCCTGTTGACAGGGCCAGGGCACCAGGCTGCCAAGCTGTTGCCCAGAGTCTGCCTGAATGCTACAGTCCCAGGCTTGAGGAAGTCAGTCTGGCACATCAGCATGCTCACTGCAGCCAAAATCTCTCTCAATAACCTGTGCAACTAATCCGTATAATGGTAATGAGCCACCAGCTAGTCCCAATATACTCTGCAAGTCATGGCATCCAAGCTATAGAAGGACTACATACTGGCAACAGCACATTCAGACTAGAAGAGGATTATGGGAAACTTGTGTTTCATTTTTTCAGTTTCTCATAAAATGATTTCTGAGGCACATATTTCTGATCCCCATCCAAGTGGAAACATTTATTTTCAGCATATACTAATTCCACCCAGCCTGGACTGACAATCGCACCCTGGGGACGGAGAACAGTCATGCTTCTTCCTCCAGTGACAGGGGACTCTGGTGAGTCATTAGCTGCTGCAGTTCATTCTCCTTAACGGAACCACAGCCCAACTAAGCCCTTGAGAATGCCCACTGGCTGCTCCAGCTATGGTGAGAAAGGCATCACAAATGCTTCTTCCGAGGCAGGTTGGTGTGGAAGCAGCAGCAGCAGCTCGAAATGTCAAAGCTTCATAGATCTGGAAAAAGTGACTTAGCAGGCAAACGGGAAAAACTCTCCAGTCGTTTCAAACAAGGAGCCTTGTTCTGACTAGGGGAAGGCACAGCAGCACTAAAGCAAGTTATTATGGAAGACACTTAGCTTGTCACATGCTCGATAGGGCAAATAGGTCAGTCAGTTCAGGTGGGACTGGTTCATTAGAAACTGTTTAAACGTTTTTAAAACCACGTGAGCCCCAGGCTTTGGGGCTAGCATAGAAGAGAAAGTTGTGCATCCAGCCATTAAGACCTGAAGATGCAGACAAGAGTTTTGAAACACAAGCTCTTACAGCAGCACTGGGACACCAGCAAACATTAAAAAATATTAAAGCAGACTTCAGTGTGCACCCTGAATTAACAACCTTTGGCACCAAGGAGGCTACACTGGTATGCAGAGACTTGGGAGAATCTGTAGCTAATTGTGCATAGAGGAGAACAGAAAGTCTGCATGTACCAGGGCATCTGTCTGTAGCTCAGGCTGTTCCCCCTCCAGCGACGCGGCCGTGACAGTGAGACTGACTGAGGGGGCAAGGCCTGACGTCTCGCACAACGCTGGCTCAGTCTTTATTGCTGCTGGAGTCAGCTCTGTACCCAGACACCATTCCTCGTTTTCCAGGTCACCTGCCAGGGAAGGAAATTGGACACCACATGTTTAGGTCAGAGACAGAAAGACTACAAATGAAAATAATGTCATCCCTCCTCCAGAGAAGGGAAACAAACACAGAAGGCATTTCACTCTATCAACAAAACTCTGTCCTTACTATTCAGCTCTCGGTTAATGCAGACAACCATGCCATTTCAGGGCTGTAACCTAATCCTAGCCCCAGGATAGAGAGAGGAGCAGCGACGAAAGACACAGAGCACTAATCACTGTACATTGCCAAAAGCTGCTAACACGTAGCAGAACAAGACTGAACAAGCATTGGGTAAAGCAGCCAGGGAGCCATGTCCTACACATGCTAATGCCTGCTGACTCAGTCTTACTCCTCCTTGTAGAGATAGCGTTTAGCCAAACTTCTGCTCCTTCTACTGCTTGCAGTCATCAAATAGCCGGAGCAGTGATATTATACTCTTAAGAACAAAGGATTTTTCACACTCTGAACTTCAAAAATTTTTCCCCAAGGATTCATTTAGTAAGTATAAAAGAGGATAAAGGCTTTGATGATTTCACAGGAGCGCCAGTACTGTGGTGATCATGCTAATTTCCTCCCCAGAGCCTCTGGAAGTCACAGCACAGGAGACATATTTTGACTGGCAGCAAAGAAATCTCCCCTAGCCCCGCTTACTGCATGCTCACTAATCAGGAGAAAGCCATGCAAATTTTCACTGGACAAAGCTGAAAGGTTTACCTTGCACTGTCAAGAACTACAAGAAGGTTGGCATGATAAAGTGGTAGCTCCTCATTTCCATTCATGAGGCAGCCACTGTTTGGCTTGCTGAAAAGGGACTTATCCTCCCAGGTCTAAAGTATGATAGAGGATCAAGAACTAGGAAGGACTGAACCTTTAAAACAATTCCACAAGGCTATTAACAACCCCGCTTTAAAAAAAAAAAATCAAATGCATTTTTGGCAATTGCAATTCTGCCTTAAAAAAATTCCCATCCCTTTTGCTAGAGTTCAATCATATAAGTTCTCTTCTCTTGCAGGAGAGTACCCTGCACCAGCTGTACTGCACCCCAACAGCGTACAGCACAGTCCTCTACCACAACTCATCAGTAGTTGTGAGAAGCACGTCTATAAATCAGGCAGCTGGAATCTGAGGCCAAATATACGTAAGAGAAAAGAGTGTTGATCTCGCTTTCAAAGCTTTCTCCTGCTTTCATACAGAGTATTTACTGCATATACGGAATTAAAGCAGAGAGCGAGCACGTACACAGCATGGCTAGTAAACAGCAACAGAGCTTTGAGTTAACTGCATGCTGCATCAGCAGTCTGCAAGGCTGACACCAGACCCTTACACATCTGGACGTATCAAGCTGGTGAGATGTCAACATTCAGCTGCAAACAGGTAACAAAAAGAAGAGCGGGCTTACGGCCCCTGTGCTGCTGCCTGCCCTTGCCATTAAGGCCACCCACGCGTACGGCACACAGGCACTGGGCACAAGCTGGGTGACTGGAAGAAGGGAGAAGTATGCACATCTCCAGCCCTAGTAATTACTTTGTGGTGGGACCTAACCTCCACCGTTGGCAAGGAAGGAGGTAATTTGAGTGAAGACACACCAAGGAATTAGAAATGAAAAATATGTATCCTGTAATCAGAAGCTCAAGAACAGTGAGCCCAGCTCTGCCAAGAGAAGTAACTGTACAGCAAGGACTAAACACCATATTTAAGTTCCTGGTGGGCTTACTCCCAAAGCTTTCTGGGAAACGCAGAAACATAAAAATAGAAGTATTTATGAAAAAAAGAGGTAGCATTGTCTAAATATTAACTCAGGAGAGAGGACATTGCTCTCTTTCAACCCTCGCTGAGCCCTTCTACTCGCAAACACGAGAGAGCAGCTCCCTCCCTGCTGACTGCAATGAAATATTCAGTGGATCCGTGGACTCCCTCTAGCTTGCTGTGTGTGGATCATTCAGATAAGAGCTTTAAAGTGGTATCTGTGCCTGGAAATCCAGAATCCCTTGGAAAATGCAACTTCCAAATGCTTGTTCAGATAACTTCTGCCAAAACCTCCCCCAGATCGTGTTGTGCAGAGCCTCCAGCTTGCTGCCTTTTGCACCTCTGGGTCGAGCTACCCCGTGGCAGCGCTGCCCTCTGTAATCTACTTTAGGCTCCCTTTGGGAGGGAAGACTACATATAAATGAGAGCTATCAGCGAGCCAAGTAATTAGCCCTGAACTTTCTGAGATTTGTATCGTCATGCAAGTAGAAGAGAAGTCTAGCCGTGGGTGCCCAGCGAAACAGGGCATGTCCTCTAAGGCTGTGCTTTGTGATGTTTATCACCTCTAATCCCCAGACTCATCACAAGGATTCAGCTGCTGTACGACAGCAAGATATGCTGGCGTTCAGCCGGTCATTTTACTCCTCTGGAACTTGACTGCTGATTAACCTGACACCCCTGCCATCACCACTTAGATCTGCACAAACCGCTCGGAGTTATTCCAGGCTTTAAAGCCAGTCTAACCAGTTCATAGAGTTATGGATGGTTTTCAGCAACAGCAACACGCTGCGTTTAACACGGAGGTGAGTTTGCAGAGCCGCATCTAACACTTTTTTGTCACTGCCTCTTACAATGCGTGGTGACAGCTGTCATTCCAGATGAACAACCCTGTGACAGGAAGGGATGGAGCAACACCCTGGTCAAATCCCACCTTGATACTCCCCTCTCCCCACGTTTTTCCAAGCCCCTGTTACGCATTCACTCTCATGATCAGTGTTGTGCAACAAGTTACTTTCTTTTGACACATTCCAGCTTCTGAAGTCACCAAGGATCTCTCCTCTGCTCCAGCAGAGCTGCAAGGACATTTCCCGCTCTCCTTTCTTCTCTTCCTGAGCACAGGGGGTTGACGTTATCTGAAAATCCTTCTTAGTTTATTCTTATAATAGCCCCTAAGCACCTCGGTCTACTCTGCCAAGCACTGTACTAGCTGAACAAAGCGGCAGCCCTCGCCCCAATGAGAATGCTGCACCAAATCAGACAAATTTAGGCAAATAGGGGGAAAACTGAGCAGGTTACAGAATACTGGTCATACTGAGAAGCATGGCACACCCTCCAAGACAACAGTATTTCTTATGGAGGGGCATGAAAAATCATGAGAGGTCTTACGGAATAATGAGAACAAGCAAGGTGGTACATGTGAAATACGGAAATGAAAGGGCAGCGGAGGCTGGCTCAAGGGACCCGCTGGAGCAGAAGGGAGGCATCTTCTCCAAACTATGCAAGACATGCTGTGGGAAGAGTAGATGACCAGTGTCAACAAACTGAAGGTGAGTATTTGTATTTATATTTAAATTTGACATGATCCAGGAGGTATACACGAACTACTGAGACAGTGCCCAAAACAAAAGGCTGAGAAAACTTGGCGACGATATTCTAGATAGGTATGAACAGACCAACACTGCATTGATAAGGCGAGACAAAATACGCTGCAAACCAGTCAGATATAAAGAGAAGAAAGTCTGAACAAGAGACTGAGCTATTCAAATGGCTAGGAAAATCTACATCCTAAAAATGGTCACCTTGGTTGTTAGAAATCTCTTCTCAGGCTTCAAAGTCCTGACTGTTGAACAAATGATTCCAGCTGCTTTACCCCCGATGAAGCTTCCTGTAAACTTCCGAGCTCTGTTGCGCAATGACAGGATGAGCACTCCCCTTCACCTACCTTTTCGTAAGTCCATGAATGCTAGCCATTTTGGCACATGAAGTATGTCATTTAAGGAGTCTACACAGTACTTAGCAAAATCCCAGCTAACGCTTCTATGTGCGACGCACTAGCACTGTTAAATTCTCCATACGGACTACATTAACTTAACATTACTATTGCAAAGCACCCAGATATTAAGCAATACCTATTAAGATTTAATTCAGTGTACTTTTTGCACGTTATACACACCTAAAAATATTAATGTTTTAATAATGTGATCAAACAATTTCTCTGCAGAACCTGTGCCTTACGCCACATGCAGAACGCATGGTGTTCCCCTAACTGAGGAGCTATTCCATGGTTTGTTATTCTCATTGTCTCATGCACAGCCTCATCTCTTCTTCACCAAATCAATTCAAATTCTGTTCCCACAGAGCTGTTTAATTCCCTCCTAGGGCAAATCAAAACGCTTCACCAACCTGAATTAATTTCCACAGCGGTCCTGGAAATTCAAGTGAGCCATGGAGAGATCAAGGCCAAAAAGTTATCTGGCAATTTAAAATGGCCAACTAGAGACAACTGGAACTGGATTTTTCAGATGATTTAGCACTGTTATTATAGTTTATCAAAACACAGTATGCACTGAGTTTTCAGATGCGGCCACTTCTGCAAGTTAAACATCAGAGTTTCAAATCAAGCATCCAAAAACCCCACTGATCACAGGAACCCAGAGTTTGTGACACATGCATCTAAGATCTTCTCTTCTGTGTCCAAGACTAAAATTGCATTTCTTCAGAAAGTTTTTGTGTGCTGCTTTTGTCATCAAGCTTGTCCTACTTTTCCTGCAGACTCTTGTTTAGCATGCATCTCCCACTGTCTTTTCAAAAAAAAAAAAAAA